>NW_015149002.1:636129-646581 GCF_001465965.1 Polistes dominula
TATTAAAAAAATATATTATATATATATATATATTATATAATATATAATTGATAAACAAAAAAAAGATTAAATTATATAATATAAGATATATAATATTATAGAAATACATAACAGAAAAGATAAATGATAAATAATATTTTTCATAAGTCATGATGCTGCTTAAAATGCTACATTATAGAATATATTTGACAAGCTTTTCTGTCGTTTCTCACATAATTAAAATGAGAATAAATCCTTTACCGTTTCCATAAGAACAATAGATATAATTAATGCATAACCACACGACTTATCCGATTTCTACATTAATTTTCTATTGTGATGATGGTTTCGTTCATTCGTAATAACATGTGCATGAGGAAACCACTATCGTGAGAAAAAAAAAAATAATTATCGATGCCTAAGGTAAAAAAGAAAAAAAAAAAAAGAAAAAAAAGAAACCGAGACAAGACGAATGACGTGAAAGAAGCAAAAAAAAAAAAAATCAGTTGATATACCAAGAAAGGATTAATCGAAAGGAAGTCATTGGTAATAAATGACTATACCTAACTTTGTAATTCTGTACAGGTGAGAAATTAATCTTTCTCTCTATTTCTATCTTTTGTTTTTTTTATAATATATTTTGCAACATGGTGCAATCGAGCGAACAACGACGCCGTGTCGGTATTTATTTATTTTTTTTTTCTTCCTTTTTTTCTTTTATCCCCCCCCCCACACACTCTCTCTCTCTCTCATGTTCTTCCGTCTTTAATTGAGATCTTAGAAATTCCAATTGAATAACGTCATTGTTCTTGTCCAACTTTAATCGGATATTATTCAAGCAAGTAACGTGTCTCGTTTACCGCAATATTTCTTTAATGTATATATCTCAATGCTACAACTCACAAACTATTTACAAATCTTTGGGAATCCCGAGTGTATCATCTCTCACCATGTGATTTTTCTGATCAGAAGAATGATCGAGAATAAAATACAACTATCGTATATATTTTCTCATGTAAAAACAAACTTATCTTGCTTACTTGCTTGATCGTATATGGATAATGTCTACATCTTTGAGAATAAGTTATTCCTATTCTTCTCTTTCTATACATTTTCCCTCTTTTTTTTTTTTACTGTTTTAACCAGTTGATTGTGTGAAATTTAGTTTGAAAAGATCACCATAGGGTGCGGAATGAAAAACAAACAACTAGGGATCCTATAGGAGGGATGCGCCATTCATATTCAGCTCATGTGCCATTGGCTGAAAATTTTGGAGGACCGCTTGAATTTATAATCATTTTTTCGTCTAACCTATTTTATTTTAATAGAAATTTTTTATTATCGTTAAATATATAGTTCATTTTTTGTTTCTGTATTTGATGCAATTCATTATTTCTGAATGATTTCAATGTTTGAATCATTCGCGCGTTAAAATCGAGTTCCGGTCCCCCAGCAATGTACATGGAGCATCCCTCCTATAGGATACCTACAAACAACTGACGTGTATACACGTCGAACGCAGATCAAATTTTATTTGATTATATTTTATTAAAAAATATCATAAAATTAATGGTCACACGTATGTTTTGTGAACACGAAAATAAATAACACCGTCTTTTACTGCCAAAGTTATCCACTGCGTGCGCTAGTGTCCATTTCGGTTTCCCCTACCATGACTTCGCACGGTGCCTATACACGTCGAACGCACTTAATTGGTTAACTTTAAATAATATATAATGTAATATATAATAATAATAATAATATAATTTATATTATTTTAAATAAAATAATATTAATGGAAAATTATGAAAAATTAAAAAGAAAAACATTCATATCGAATATCCGTAAAAAAAAAAAAAAAAGAAAAAACCTAAAACGATATAAAAATGGACCACCTTCCCGCTCTTTCTCTATTTGATAATGCCATAATTCAAGAGGGAGAATGCACTTGCAGGAAGAGAACTTGCTCTATCCCGCTGCTCCACATCGCAAATAATCTACGGGAGACATAATTTTTCGAAAGGGAAGCAGGAAGAAGGATAAATCACGTCGTTCACGAAGTAAAGCACTTCGATAGTAAAGAGAATATAGTCTCTTTCTCTCTTCCTTTTTCTCTCTCTCTCTCTCTCTCTCTCTCTCTTTTTCTATTTCGTGATTCTGGTTCATTCACTAAATTGACCAAAAAAAAAAAAGAACCGAATAATCTACTGAACGATGTATTATTTATCTAACTTTGTTCATTCATTATCAAAATATGACAGTCGATTATAAATATTTCGATGGAATCAGAAAAATAATGTCGCGCTTTTTAACCTCAAAATTTAAACAATATTTTTTTTATTATTATTAATCAATAATATAAATATAATTAAATCAATTAATTAATCAACATTTTTCTATTTGGTATGGAAAATTTGTTTAATATCGTAACGATAAGAATTATCAATATCGTTTCTTTTGTTTGTTTGTTTTTTTTTTTTTTTTGATTTAAAATATTAGAAATAATTTGACATGCGTAGTAACGACGCCATTACTTTTCAGTATCCTTAATATTTAAACTAATTTTCTCACGTGCTTGTTACTTTTGTTTAAAATTAAAATAATTAAATAAACATAATGAATAAATACTATGTTTCTTAAAAAAGAAGAAGAAGAAGATGAAGAAGAAAAGAAAATTAATAAAAAAAAAAGATAAATAACAAAACTATTTCATATAAAAGTTAAATACTAACGAAGATAAATCGTGTTAGAGAGAAAGGAGAGAGAGAGAAAGAAATTCAGGTAGAATTAAAATTACAAAAAAAAAAAAAGGAAAATATATAATTAAATATCCTCTAAATATTAAAAATATAAAACGAGTAATATTACTTGGAATATAAATTTGTTTAAATGTTATACGAAATTACTACTACGAAAAATATTCTAACGAATATAATATAGCATTGTTTACATTGGTAAATTTATGATCACGATGAAATGAAAGAGAGTAACATAAAATAAATAAATAAATATAAACGAATAAAGAAATGAATAATAATAATAAATTATATTATATATATTATATATTATATATAATATAATTAATATAATTATAATATATAATTAATATAATATATAATATAATTAATACAATTATAATATATAATTAATATAATATATAATATAATTAATATAATATATATTAGTATACGTGCGTATTATGTACTGCAAGTTTACGTTAACAATAATAATAATAAAAATAATAATAATAATAATTGGATAAGGGATTGCAAATGTAAAGATACAAGGTATGTATATGCGTATATGAAAAATTGTTATGGAATGAAAATCGTAGGATAAAAAGAACTAACAAAAATGATAAAAATAATATTTTTGTTTTTTATATATAAACTAATCATGTACAATGGTGGTGTTGTAGTGATGCTCTCTCTCTCTCTCTCTCTCTCTCTCTCTCTCTCTCTCTCTCTCTTTCTTTCTTTCTTTCTCTTGCTATAATCTCGGCAGATAAAAATGCGGCACATGAATTTAAAATAAATCCAAAAATCGGTGCACTAACGATCCAATTATGGTAGGACGGTATTTATAAAGTCGGCAATTTTTTATTCCAGAGGTACCTCGTTTGGACAAAATGATGAGAAAGAGAAAGATGCGAGACAAAGAGGGAAAAACTCATTAGACCGTTAAAACAAAAAAAAAAAAACAAAAAATATGACAAATATTGAACGTGAAATAATTTAACGAATTGCGAACAATTTTCCATTACACGATAAACATTTTCGATTTATAACTTAATATTCTTATTCTTATTATTATTATTATTATTATTATTATTATTAAAGTACGTAATCGCTTTCGCTAGTTGCAAAAGATGCATATTAAAGGTATTCTCCTATTTCTAAAGTCTTGTACTATATACACACACATATATACATATATACATACACAGAGGAGACATACACACATTTTCTTTATCTCTCTTTTCTCTTGCGAAATGTAATTTCGTAGACGCGATCAAAGAAAAGGAAACTGAAAAAAAAAAACAACAACAACAAATTAAATTGTCATAAAAATATATGTGAAACATTAAGAATTTAAAAATACGTAAATAAAAAAAAAGTAACAAAATGTTTAAACATTTATCCTACGTACGATACACAATATAAATAATACAAAATATATGTCCTGTGTAATATTATAGATGAAACTGTTTTCTTCATGTAAGAATTTCAACAAAATCGGGAATTGATCGAGAATAATATATCTCGAACGTGTCTCAACGTGTCTCTCAGCGTGTCGCGATATCGGTAAACGGAATAGGTGAAAGCTTACTGGGAAACAAAAGTAATTCATGAATGTAAGAAGAGAATCGTTGCGGAGTTAGGTAACGAGAGTCGGCATTAAAGTCACCGATAATGACCGTAGTATAGAGATGCAAAGTTACCAGTAAAAAAAAAAAAAAAATAAAACTCATTCAAAACTGTGTTAAGTACTTTCGTTTAAAGGGCCAACCTTACATTTGAATCTTCTTAAACGTATGCATTTACACATTTGTCCTGCATACAAATATATACATAGAAACATACATACATACATACATATATATATATATATAAAATTGTCTACATGATATTCAATCGGATTAACAAAAAGACCAAAGTATGTATATAGAATACATAGCAACGATATGAAATGTTTTTTGCTATTTTTTTTTTTTTTTTTTATGATATTGCAATGAAATACGCGAATAAATGTTGCAAAATAACTCGAGAGAAAACCCATAAGAGGCAGAGGGAGGGGGGAAGGAGGGAGGGTGGGAAAACGAATAAACGAGGGAAACGTTTAAACGACACGAGATTTTGAAGGTCTGGGTATAATAGAGTGAGGAAAAATGATGGAGACTGCGCGCGAAAGAGACGCGAATAAAAGGGGATGAGATGATGGGATAGACAGAAAGGATGTGTTTAAAGTAAGAAAGACAAGAAGATGAGAATAAGAAGAAGAAGAAGAAGAAGGAGAAAGGTAAGAAGAAAAAGGGAACCGGACACGCATGTACATATATGTATAGGTATATAATACAAGGTATTACTTATGTAGTTACACGAAACATGTATCGCGCGTGCTTGCTGATTCTTGCGTTTCTCTCTCTCTCTCTCTCTCTCTTTCTTTTACTATCGTACACTTACCAAGGTGCAGCAGCAGCAGCAGCAGCAGTAGTAACAGCAATAGCACCGACGGCAACAACTTCGGAGAACGAAAGCAGAATTGCTGCCACCACAAGCGTCCTTTCCTTCCTTCTTGATACTGGACTCTCTCAACTCGTTCATAGGGCGGAGCGTTCCTCGCGTTACATTGCGTTCGCTCAGATATGAATCGCGCGCACCATTACGTGTCACAGGAGCGGCCCTCCGAATGCGTGTGTGATGATGGCTCTCTCCCTCGTGAAAACGAGGAGAGAAATAAAGAAACCGGGGAACTGGAGAAAGAGAGATAGACTGAGCGATATATCTAAGGTGTTGTATGTGTGTGTGTGTATAGAGGGTGAATATGAGTGAGTACGAGCGAGACCGAGAACGACGTGCAATGAACGAGAGAAAGAGAGAGAGAGAAAGAGAGAGAAAGAGACGGTAAAATAAATAGGGAGAAAGAAAGATCAAAAACACAAGGATACGAATAGGAACGCGTTCCGCGTCGAACTGACAAGCCGCTCGTGACTCGCGTGAAGATACCGAGGACAACGACTTCCCCCACCACTCACTGCCTTCGACCCAGCTGTGCACTCTCTCCCCCCACTCCTAACGATGTCTCTTCACCGCACGCACCGGTACTGCGCTTCATCCGTCTTCCCTCACCATACCTCACCAACCGACCACCCCACTCTGATGTCGCCACCCCTCAGACGAGCTTATTCGACCCTCCTGTCTTTAACGAGCCTTCCTCTTCTATTTCAACCCCTACCTCTTTTTATCCTTTTATCTCTTTCTTTCTCCCTTTGGTCATCCTCTTTGTCAGCTACTCAACGTTCTCTTTGACCACTACCCCTCGCAAGTTAAGTTTACTCTCTTTCTTCTCTTCCTCTTCCTCCTCCTCCTCCTTCTACAAGAACGAAATTCCTACCAAGAGGGTTGCTTCATTTTCTTTCTGTCTATATGCCTTACCTTTTTTTTTTCTTCCTCTTATTTACTAGTATTCGATCGTATGCCTTTCCAACGCCATTCCTTCGGAAGTTCGATACGTTAAACTTTCTTCGATTATCCGTACTGTGCTTGGTGAATATCTCCATGTTACGTTTTTATTATTTGAAAAATATTCTCGTCTAAAAACAAATAGAACATTGTCAATATTATTGTGATGCACAAAAAATATTTTAATAGTTTTTCAATAACGTATTTGTGTGTATTTATCGTGTGATTTTGATTTTTGATATACATATTATTATTGTAGTCATTAATTTAAATGTGTGATCAAAATATTAAATTCGATATATGATTTATGGTGAATAGAAATAAAATAAAATAAAAAAAAGTGAAATCTACGGAAAAAATCATGAACAAATTGAAATTAATACAAATTAGTGATATATTGTAGATAAACAAATAAAATGTAATTCTTACTACCAACACTGTTGAAACCTTGATTGAAACTATTTGTTTATTCCTTCATCGATGCGAAAAGAGGAATCGTTATTTTGGAGGCCGTTCATTGGTCAATTGAAAAATATTCTCTCTTTTCATTGGCTACAACCTAATGGAATTTATATTATGTTATATCAATGTTACAAATTTTACCATCATATATAATAAATATTTTTTACGCAAAATTGAAAGATAATTTTATTCAATTTATCCTTATATTATTAAAATAAGAAATATATATCATTATAATAGAATCAATACATTATCCGAAATTTTAAGGTTAGATTAGATTCTTATGTCAAACTCATTGACGTCAGACATTGTTGACAGGTGTCTGTAGAAATCAGTGTTAATAAAAAAGAAAGTTTACCATGGTAATTACAAAATATTAATTTAATACTGTAAATAATAAAATGTAAATATATATATATATATTTCTAATATCTTTAATTTTAGGCTCGTTATTTTCGAGAGGAAGATATTGATGGTATGGTTCTTTGTATTTGATATTTTGACATTATTTATTATATGTTAAAAATATGCTATTTATATATACATTATTTATATATTTTATTTAATATCTTTACATAAATGTTTATTTAACAATCCTGACTTGTCTAATTACAGAATTCAGAGAATGTTTTTATTTATTTGCTCGCAATGGTCATATTCGTACCTTAGATGAATTGACCATCATTATGAGATCATTAGGCCTCAGTCCAACAATTGCAGAATTAAATAAATATCTTAAAGATAAAGGTTACCTATTCCTTATATTATTATTATTATTATTTTTTTAATCAATCAGCTATCATGTTTAGTTTAAATTATGGGATAAAGTATTAAATCTCCTTTTTATATACCTTAGGTGGAAAAATGTCATTCGCTGATTTTCTAGAAGCTATGCATTTGCAAACAAGAGCAGAAGATCTTCCAAAAGAAGTAATAGAAGCTTTTCAAGCTGCAGATACTGCACATACAGGTACAATACCTGCACGACAACTGGCTCACATGCTTCTTCACTGGGGAGAAAAATTAAGTAATAAAGAAGGTAAGTTTTTGTTAAGAAAAAAAATGTTGTGTTTTTTTTAGAAAATATTCACTTACATCAATTTTCATGCGCTAATATTCTTTATACCAAAGTTGAACAAATCTTTCGAGAAGCCAATGTATCCATCAACGGTAATGTCAAATATGAAGATTTTGTAAAAATTGCCTGTGCACCGGTACCTGACTACTATTAAATATTAATATTTCAATTATTAATCTTTTATATATTCTATTTGAAGATATTTATTATTATTATTATTATTATATAACTTGTAACATTTTTATATAACAATATACTTTTTAAAAGAACCTTTATTTCTAGGCTTTAATATTGTCTAACTTCAATATCCTATAGATTTTTCATAAAGATTCAGATTACAAAATAAATATTGCTTAAAGCAAATTATTACTTTGAAATAAAATAAAATTAGTACAAAAATTCTATCTTATTATTACTTACTTACTTATTTACTTACTTACTTATACTTAATTTATCGATTGAATTTATGCAGCTGAGATAAAATGTTCGTATACAATATTTGTTATATAATATTTACAATATGACATTTGTCTTTAACAAGTAAACTTATGATTATTAAATTTCACAGTGTAAAAAGGAGTATAGCAAAAAATTAATTGTTTTAAATGAAAAAAAGTAAACATTCACAATCGAGTCACAATACAATGCTTAAGTTTCAAAGTCTTTTTTTTTTTTTTCTTGCTTTCTAAATTACTGTATATCATTCTAATACTTTAATACGTTGCATAGTACGATTAAATGTAATTAATATTGAGAGCAATCGTAATTTGACGTTTTATACAAAAAAAATTGACTTTGATAGAATGTCAAGAATCATTTTTTAAGATTAATCATAGTTTGTATTTTGTGTAGTAGGTGGTGGCGAACCGTATAAAATAACGGCTGTACTAACGATAGTCATTAGAAAGAAAATACCTAATAATATACGATCACTAACTAAAGCGATTTGTTTCCATTCCAATTCCGTTCTTTCTCTTTTATCTTGTTCAGCTAAACGCCTTTCGTTTCTCTCAATAGTCGCATGCACTCTTGCCAAAATGCGAGTCCATTGAATTTCCAGATTAGAATCCTTTCCAAATTCTAAAATCATTAAACACGATAATACGATTAGATAGATATATATATATATATATCTAATAAAAAGAGATTACAAACTTTCAAAGAAATCAAACAATTTACCAAGATTAGGACTGCTACTGTTACTATCCTGCTTTCTTTTAACGTGCTTAGGTGACGTCATTTGTTGATGAGATAAATCACTTTTACAATGTAATGGACAACTATTTACCTTTCTCGTTGATGATGATTCTGCAGATTCCTAATACAATTGTGACGATTTTGATAAATCCAATGAAGTTGTTTTTTCTCTTTTTTTTTTTTAAGATAAAAATATTTTAACGTTATATAAATACATATGTATTATAAATACGTAAAAAAAAAATATACGTAAAAATGTATTATTATTATTATTATTATTATATTTAAATAAAAAAACTTATTAGTCACATTACCGACTTATTATCTTCTTGAAAATTAAGAAACACTATTCTTGCCAGCTTGTGTAGAACTAACGATCTCACAACTTCGGGTACTCTCGTGCCACGATGATGTAAATTCAAAGTCAATACCGCTAATCCTGACGCGAACGACACCAGACAAATGCTTACTCCATAATAGAGACCTAAATAAGAAAAGCAAAGTATATATTGACATTATTAAACACATATTCATACATATATATATACATATATATATTACTTAAATTATTAATTATAAAGTAATATTGTTTTCTTTTACAATTTAACTCAGTGACACATTCTATCAAAACTATAAAGAAAAACAATGGTAAAAAGTTCGTTTCTTTTACTTTGATTTAGTTAAAACTTGAAATAGAAACAGAGAGAAAGAGAGAGAGAGAGAGAGAGAGGCTATAGGATATCGATAAAATTGTCACTATTTATTGTTTCAATATAAACGCCATGTCTCAGTTGGTTGTCTCTGGTTCCACGCCAACGCATTTGAAACGTCACTGTACAAGCAAGGATTCTCTCAGTAATCATATTATTGGGAATGATCTTGATTGGCTTCTAGATTATTTCATATACACAATTTTCAATTACTTAATACGATATATATATATATATATATATATATAAGATCGAGTCATAAATAACTTCCGTTTTTTAATGAGACAAATGCACTGATAAGTGCAAGACACCTTTCATGGAGTTTTTTGTTTTTTTTTGCACTCTTTGCAATTGTTCAACGTATCTATTGGATTTTGCTTTTCAATATTACCTTTAAAAGGTTCATCAAAGTCGGAAATACGTCGTTGCACTCGGTTCATCTTTTAAGATCGTATCTCCATAAACGGAATTTGACAAACCAATTTCTGAACTGCCCTATCAGTTATCAGTCCTGCACTGTATAAGCTGCATATTTTTTCAGTTGCCACTTTAGTGCTAATTACCTTGTTTCAATTCTTAATGCATTACATGTCGAATATGCACTTTTTACTATCCCATTTCAGTGGGTTAAGAAAAACCGGTTAAATGTAACATTGACTGTATAAAAAAGTTAACAGAAGACTAACTGAATTCTCATCTATACAGTGATATTGAAAATCCGTTTGTTTCACGTTGTTTGTCCGCAATGGACTCCTAAACTACAGAACCGATTTTAATCAAATTTTGCACACTGTGTTCAATTTCATCCAACTTGAAAGATAGGATAGTTTATATCTCAATTTAT
>NW_015149002.1:657812-680085 GCF_001465965.1 Polistes dominula
AAAAAAAAAAAAAAAAAAAAAAATGGATGATAATGTTTTATTTCTTTAGAAAATATTCGTATAACTACTAAAAATATACAAATGATGAATATTCAAGTATTCAGGCGTGTGTTAAATACGAACGTAATTATGTATTTACATACATACGGATGTTGGATTTATATTCAAGATGGCGATGTTTTAATCTCGATTATGCAATTCAAAGCATCGAGGTTTAAAAAAAAAAAAAAAAAGAAAAGAAAAAAGAAAACCATGAATTAAAATGACTACCTCACGAGGATTTTATCATACTTTTGTAATTGGAACGCGAATTAGATTATGTATTATATATTTAAATCGTGAAAACGTTAATCTGAAAGTTTCTTTGTTTCAAAAAAAAAAAAAAACAAATCATTAATTTTATTCTTACATTTAAAAAAAAAAAATAGAATAAATCATGATGTAATTAAATAGAATTATTTCGTGAGATAACTTTTTGAAAAATATACAAAACAAAACTTCTCTAGCAATCAAATTATTATCAACTTTTTTGAATTATTAAAAGAAGCCTAATTCAAAATTGAAGAAAAAAAATCAAGTTTAATGATTCACCTTTTTTTTTTTTTTTTGATATAATTTAAATTTAAATTTAAATCGATGTATTTTTATCGATGTTATTTAGATCGTATTAATACGAGTTATATAAAAATATCGATTTAATGAACTAAAATTGGAAAAGTTGAACAGAACTGACGTAATTAACTTGTTGAAAATATGTTTGTTTTTTTTTTTTACAAAAATTCCTATTTGATTAGGTTTTTTTTTTTTTTTAATGAATTCCGACCAACATAATCGAAGTTGCATCTCTTGCATGAATTCCAATCGATAATCGTTTGTATCATCCACGTAATTAATCCTTTAGTCAATTATTTACGATTTTCACATAAATAAGTGAACTTGAATTACATTTTCACCCTAAATTGATAAGTCTTATTGAAATTTTGATAACCTCAGAAATTTTCTCTATTTATTTATTATTTTAACTCTCGATTATGATCTTTGATAAGAATTAAATCAAATCAAATCAAATCAATCAAATTACACAAACGTAATTCTTAATGTATACAAAAATGAGTGGATCAAATGAAAAATGTACAAAATGTCATGGCGATCATGAGACAGGTAGCATTTACTGTCCAAAATTACACGATAAAAGAATAAATGATTCTAATAAAATATCATTAACCAAATCATTGGATAACAGTTACATTGTGCAAATAGTTTCCATAGGTATTCGACCTGATCATTTTTACGAGGTATGTATGTATGTATATGTATATACAACAACAATATTATAATACCAATATTTAAAAGAAGAAAAACACTCCAAAAAATATCAGAAAGAAGAATAATAATTGATAGATTATTTTTTATAAATATTTTTTTTTTTATAACACGTATTATATAAAAATCATAAAACCATCAAAAGGTTGAAGCTCATTAATTTTTCCCTTTTCTTTTTTTTTTTTTTGTAATAACTTATATAAAGCAGTGACCTTACAGAATATAAAATTAATCAACCATTTTTTTTTTCATGAGGGAGGGTTAAAAAAAAAAATGATCGATACTATAGTAGGAAGCTTTAGGTTTTAACCTAATTTTATATCTATATATATATAAATAATTTTAAAAATTATCAATCACGGTGTTATTCATCGTTTATAAAGGCTAAGATGTTACTAGCACCGGAAGTTGACATGTCCTCCACTAAAATAACTGTTAAGGGTAATAACCTTCGAGTAAGCGTTCTAAGACGCTTAAGGAAAGATTTATTGGATATTATTGAAAAATCGGTATCTAACGATTTAACCAAATTAATTATTAAACATCGAGAAAACTTACTTATACCGGAAACTATTGACAGCGATGAAATACGCGCTGTTGTTGACAATAAACATAGAATGCTCATTTTAACTGCACCTAGTATTAAACCTAGTAAAACACGAAAAATGTGATCAATTGAAATAAATCTCTTTGTCAAATGTACGTGTAAGTTGATAATATGCGATATACATTTTCAAAATATTAAAATATTCTAAGCATATTTTGTTTTTTTACAGGATATCTAAAAAAAAAAAAAAAAAACTGGTCATTCTTATTTTTGTTTGTCTCTTATCAACTTTGAAAATAGTTAATCGAAACAAAAGAATTTTAATCTAATCAATTTATCTGTGTAATTTGAACATCTTACAAATGCCAGGTTAGAATTCTATAAACGGATACCTGCAATTCTTGTTACGTTTGTAATAATTCATCATCGATTAATTATGGAAAATTTGCCTCAGCATTGTTTGGACAACGCCATATTATTAAAACAAAATGATTATATTGATCTTAAAATGATTTCAAGTGGATTTAAAACGCGATTTAAGTTGACACAAATACCAGATTTTTATATGATTAATAGTAAAGAATATTTTGCTGTGAGTGATTTTTCATCAAAATGTAACTAACTTTAAATTCTTTAATTGTATAAATTGTGTAGAAAAAAAAAAAAAAAAAAAAAAAAAAAAAGAATGGAAATATATTACAGGCAGAAATGAAGATAGAAGGATTTAAAGTAAGTACTGCTGCTTTAGCTACGGAAAATGTTTTAAATATTAAATTACGAGAATTGGGTGGTCAACGTCATATTAGAAATATCAATTTTTTCATTCCAATGGAAGCAAATGCAAAAATTGCATCTATCGAAGTATTCGATGATAATACCATTTTTATGAGAGTTCCACTTTTATAGAACATTGTTAAATTTTATATTAATGTAAAAAACAGAAATTTTTTATACCTATATATATATATATATAAAGTATTTTCAACGATGATCGATCGAAATATAAATGTAATTATTATTTCGTCATTTCTCAAGATTTTATTTATAATGAAATAAAAATGTTGAATAAACGACAAAAGCTGATTAATTATATTTATTTTGCTGCTGGTTGTGGACTTTTAGCTTTTGTTGCTTGAGCATCGGTTTTAGTTTGCTCTGGCTTAGCAGCTTTAGCTGGTGCAGATGCTGCTTTCTTGGGAGCAGGTTTCTTTCCCTTTAATGCTTTATATGCCAACATTTGTTTCGTACGTCTTTCCTTTAGTCTCTTAGCTTTGAGAGCTGGTGCATTTTTAGGAAGTTCAATCTAAAAATAAAAGAAAAATATTATCATATTTGTATCACAAAACTTGTTGTACAATGAATAACATATGAAATGAATGAATCGATTGATATTATTTTACTTACTCCTCGTTTTTCAGCTAAGATCAAATCTTTTTCATATTGACGTCTTTGTGCTGTTAAAATGGCTGCACGTTTCAATACAGCTGCATATGGATTCAATCGTAACATAGCACGTGTGTTGTTCAATGGGTTCAATTTCTTAACTCTACGTACAACCTTCTTCCTGTAATTTGATAATAAATCTAGCATTAGAAATTTTCTAAGAGAATACTAAGTTTAGATTTTGAATGAATGTTTAAACATCAGAGGTGGTTAAAAATTGTAATCACTGTCAATCAACAACACGGACCTTAAAATCATCATATTCATATGTAAAAATAAAAAAATAAAAAGAATAATAGAATTATTATATAATTTAATATCAATAAAAAGAAATATTACCTTGGAGCTCTCAAAACCTTTTTGATTTCTTCAGATTTCAAAAGTCTCGACAAATCAGTATTCGCCATCTTAGGGAAAGGCAAGTTGTAATCTGCCTTAAGTTTAGATTGTTTACGCCAAGTTCCGTAAAGTGCATCTAATTTATCAAAAGCAGATTGCGTCCAAATAACAAATCTGCCAACGTGGCCACCAGGTGCCAACTTCAAAAGATTCATTTTGTTTATGTTCATTAGATCCACTCCAGGAATATTCCGGAATGCCTTGCGTATACCCTAAATACAAATACTTAATTAGAAAATAGAAGATTACTTTTTTTTTTTGTATTATTTTATATAATTTAAAAACCTTGTCTTCTCCGTAAACGATCAAAGGTCCACGACGTTGAATGCGACGACGATTACGCATTTTACCTTTACCAGCGCGGAATCTTTGAGACTTATACACCTATAAACAAATATTAAATATTGTTTAATAGAAACAATTAAAAAAAAATACAATAATAAATAATATTTATAATAAAATAAAAACGTGTGCAGTTGTTCATACCCCAAATTAGTATAAAAAGTAATACTAATTTAGAACGCCTGTAACAACTATATTACTCTAGCACTTGATTTGGAACATCAAAACTAATTGACTTAGTTAAAATGTGGACATTGTACAGTGCCAATATAAATATTCTTAATAATATTTTCAATTACCTTTTGAATATCATTCCATGCTTTGATACGTCTTAAGAAGATGACTGCTTGTTTGGTCTTATTATATTCCTGAACTTTATCAGAAACTACAAGAGGGAATTCTGGGACTTCTTGAACCATGTGTCCTGTAAACATATTTAATATTATCAATTTAAATTATAATAATTAGGAAGAACTGTATATATATACATTAATAATACATTATTATACTCTCAGAACAAAAGCTTATGTATAATCAGTTGATCAGAAACACGGACCAAAGCTAAATCATCATAGACATATATATATGTATATATTAATTTAGGTTATAAATTATTAATTTACCTTTAGATTGAACTAATGCAGGAACACCAGATGCAGCAATAGCAGATACAAGAGCGTATCTTTTCTGGTTTACATTGATACGCCGATGCCACCTTCTCCAGGGTTTAGTCGGTGCAAACATGCGTCCTCCTCTACACATGTTACCGAATGCACCCTGACCAGAACGGTGAGTACCTCCACCACGAACACGAGGAATACGTGCTACAGCACGACCAGTTCCCCATGACTCGGCAGAAGTTTGGTGGCCTAGAATATAAAATTCACTTATTTATTTATTATCGTATTAATTTATTGTACACTTAATTTGAAATATAATATAGGTTAATTGGTTAATGATTATAACAAAAAAATATAATTACCAGCTTCTTTTGAAACGCAGTAGGGTTGTCTACTGTTTTTCGAAACTTGTTGATGAACAAAATTTACAATATCAGGACGTATCGGTGCTTTGAACACCGATGGCAAAGAAATGGTTTCTCCTGATGGTTCATTTTTGTCACTGTATACAGTGACCAAAGGACGCGCCGTTGATAACGACTAAAATAAAGATAATACAACAAATATTAGGTTAAATATTAAAATAAGTTTTTTTTTATTTTTCATTTCTTAATAATTATAACATAATATTAAAAAGTTTGATTAGCGAAATTAGAAAGTATTATTGGAGATAATCAAATGAATTCTTATATGCACATGGCGGCCGGAGAAATAAGCAACGACATTTTCTTCTTTCAAATGCAATTTTTCGTAGAAATCTTTTCTTCGATTGTATTATCGTAATAAATTATAGATGAATCTTTAAAAATAGATCATTATGCAAATAAAAATAGTAAAAAAAAGAAAACAAATTAAATCTATAAAAATACATTCTACCAAAGTACACAGATTACACGTGGTCAACGAAACAAATTATCATCGAAACACTAAACTTTTGGATACAGAAATAAGAAAAAGAATAAATATTTATAAAAAATTAATATTACATGATCGATATAAAATTGATAATAAAGATTATAATTTATTCTTACCATCTCGCGTTATATTTCACACTTTTCCAACGAACATAAGCCAGGCAGGCAGTGCTTCCGACTTACCTACCATAAAAGAAAGAGAGAACGCAGCGGAAACGGGAGTACTCAGCTGGCGCATGCTCAGTCGACGAATTTTAGCGACACGTACCATACGGTTGTTGTATTGAATACTTCTTATTAAATACATTTTTCTTCTGCTAGGGGGCGCTGCAAGCAATATATAACCTTAAGGCTTAGTTTTTAATGTTGTGTTCTATTGGTTAAGAAATTTATATATTGAGAAATGCAGTTTTATAGAAATGTGATTTTAATTGCATTGAAAGTTAATATAAATAACCTTAAAGTGAATTTTTCTGTAATGTTTCATTAATATTGGTTAAGAAGTGTTTGTGTAGTGTAAAGTGTTATTACATGTGATAATTGTATGTATACAAAAAATTGCATAAATTGAATTTTTGTATATGTATATATTAAAAAATGGCTGGAGAGGTTATTGTTGATGCATTACCTTACATAGACCAAGGATATGACGAACCAGGTGTTAGGGAAGCGGTATGTAATTTATAATAAATAATATATAATGTGTATATATGAAACTTTATACCTAGTGTAATATAGATTATGTTTTTAAAGTTTTACTATGGATATATAATACAAGCTTATAATTGACATTTGGAGTATTTTATTATTTTATTATTCAATTTCAGGCTTTGGCAATGGTGGAAGAAGAGACAAGACGATACAGACCAACAAAAAATTATTTGGAACATTTACCTCCCTTAAATATTAATGCATTTGAGACTGATGTAATGAAACATGAATTTGAAAGAATGCAGAATCGTTCACCCATGGAGGTACTCAGTATGAAACGTTATGAACTTCCACCACCACCACCTGGTAAAATGAATGATTTGGCAGCCTGGAATGAAAGTGTAGAAAATAGTAGTGCTCAATTGGAACATCAAGCAACTAGGTAAAATCTTTATGATGTTATGTCAAATTAATTATATATTATATTTCTTGTATTACAATTTTGATTTGAAAATTGTAGGATATGTAATTTAGATTTAATGATGGAGTATGGTTGTGAAGCTTGGAAATCTTACTTGGAGGTATTAGTTCAGTTACTTAGTCAAGCACAGAAACAAGTGCAGACTTTAAGGAAACAGATTCAAGAAGTTAATTGGCAAAGGAAATCAATGCAAACACAAGGAGGAGAAAAATTAAGAGCGTTGGAAGCACAATGGGTCGGTTTAGTTTCAAAGAATTATGAAATTGAACAGGCGTGTGTACATATAGAAGAGGAAATACATTTACAAAAATCATTAATGAATAAAGAAGAGATAGTAGAAATAAATCATGTACCAGGTGATGAAGAACCAGCTGTTCCAGGAAAAAGTGCTACAGAAGTTATGGCAATGCAAATGAATCTTGCTGAAAATCAAGATATGTTATAATCTTATTTAAATAAATACGATGAATCACAAATGTGAGATTATTTGCATCTGTCAATTTTATAGAATTGATATTTGCTTATATAATGCAAGTATAAATATATTAAAATCATATACGCAATAATATCTGTGACTCACTGTAAATATAAATATAAAGAGAGAGAAAAAAAAAAAAAGAAAGACTCGAATTATGTTCATAAGAAATTTTGCATTATAAATTACGAAAGTACAATATTTCAATATTATATGAATGTTAAATATAATAAAGCACAATTTATTTAATTATTGTTTATATGTATCACACTTCTGTTTATGCTTACAATATACATATTTACAAGTAAATATCACTGCTATGAATGAAACAACATTACTAGTAATTTATATTTATAATTCATCATATTACTATAATAGCTTGCACGCGTCGAAGTATTCATAGCACGTCACAATTCCCAGCATAAATTTCTGTATTCTACAATAGAATGATATATCAATATATATATATATATATATCTTCATAAAATTACAAAGCGAATAGCAAAGCGTCATGCTTAAGAAATTATTCGAGTAAAAAAATACATAAATTTAATCTTTATTTCGCACGTTTCGCGACGACAGGAAACGCATTTGAATAAATTACGTTTACGTTGTTTAGATCATTTTTTAATTAGTCACTTAATTGTCATAAAGATGTTTCACTAGCTCCTGAGCTTTGCGATTGTAATGGTAAACTTCCTTTATATACCGATGCTTCTTCTTCAAGCAAAGCTATGCGTTGTTGCAGTGATTTAACCTATAAATAAATTATTTACAAATTTCATTACTTTTATGTTATAAATATGTATAAATAAATTTATTTATATAGTAACATATATATATATATATATATATATATATATATATTGAACAGTCAATAATTCGTCTGGTGCATATACATATATATAGATGCAGGAATGCGCGCGCATAGTATTCAATATGGCTGCTAAGTAAGAATATTCCTGTGGTGTATTGTAAGATATTCAAACGTACTAATGATAAATTACCACAAAACAGTAAGAAAAGTTTTGAAAAAGTGGCCCGGTGAAAAGATTTTTGGTGTTTATCGTTTTCTACCATTATTTTTTGTTAGTGGTGCACTGTTAGAATATTGTATGATCAATTGGCATGTTGGAGAGGTTAACTTTTATAAAGTATATAAGAAACGACTTATTCAAGACATGGTTGCAGATAATTTGCGTAAAGATGCAAGAGACAATGTCTGAGTACTAATGAGTACTAAAAGTTATTAAAGATATTATTTCAAAGAACTGTCAAATATTAAAAGATATGTCTTGGCGATTCATTAAATTTAGTATTATATCAATGTTAACTATGCTTGCTGGAGCACAGACTGTTCACATTATATACCAACCTCTCTCCGATGTGGATAAGCTGCTAGCTGAAGAATTAAAACAATGGAAAGCTAACAAATAATTGACATAGTAACTTATAATAATATCAAATACATATATGCATTATATAAAGATGCATAATAGAGAATAAATTATATTCAGTAGAAAGATTCAAACAATCTGTTCTATGAAATAAACTTTAAAAAAAAGAAATAAAAATATCTTGAGGCTGTAGTTAGATAAACATAACATATTCCATGCTCACAAACAACAAGTTATAAAAAATAATAATAAATTTGAATTGAAAGTACAAATGCAAATATAATATCTACCTCAGGATATTTATTATTCATACCTGCGTTGTATGTCTTTCCACCATTCCCAACATTTGTTGTTCTAATTTCTTTAATCTAGATTGATATTTTTTCTTTGTCTTTTCCAACGTTTGTACCAGAGTGCTAAAATATTATATAAATGAACAGAAATGTCATTTTTAATTCAAAATCAATTAATTACAATTGACAAAAGAAAATATATCACCTGTTAGCTTTTTTCAAATCGTTCACAAGTTCTGCAGATTGTTGATGTCTCAATTCAGAATTCTTATTTACTTTATCTAATGTTGAAACTAATTCTTGAAGACGTTCTTTCAATCTTGCTTCTCTACCCAATGCTTCTATAAGTTCAGATTCAATACCCTCACTTTCATTATCGCTAAGACCTCGATCCTACAAATAAAATCATAACACATTGTTTGATTTTATTAGATGATACATTTATAAAAATGTATATGTAAAAAGTATATTACTTTATTCATCGATAACATAGCCTCTGTATCGTTAAGTTGTCCTTGAAGATGTTCTATAGCAGCATGCTGAGCTGCAATTTGCGTTTCCTGTGCATTTAATTTCAGTTCCATCGTAGCTCTTTCCTTTTCCAAAAGAAATACTCTTGCTCTCAATTCTGCTTTATCTTCTCTCATAGCCATTAGTTCCTAACGATATTTTCAATTTGGTATTGATCAATATCTTGTTACTACTATTCAATATTTAATATTGAAATATTATAATTGTTAAACACTAACTTGCATTAGCACAGCAGTCTCTAAATCTAATTTTCTAGCTTCCGCTAGAGATATAGTATTTTTTGAATTAAGTGGTTCAACATGAACACTTTCCAATTCTACTGCAGTTGATCTAACCATACCACGTTCACCTTTTAATTTGCTGATGTGTCTTCTAAGTCTCTCTTCATTTTCAACTGTCCAAGTTACTTCAGATCTATGAAAACAATAAGATTATGTTTCTTATTTCATATTGAAATATTTTCAACAATTTGATATACATACTCATCTGACAAGATAATACTATCTTCCCAAGGTGCACCCATAACATTAGCACAATCATTTTCAAGTCTGTTCAACAGATGATAAGCTACATTCTCAGCTGCTCTTCTATTATCGATAGTAAGGCTATTACGTTCGGTAGAAAGTGCAATTTCACTTTCTAATAAAGCTACGAGAACATCGTAAGCTTCTATGGCACGATCGCTATAGGATAACGCTAATCTTAATGCCATTGCATTAGATTCGTATTTTCCAACCAATAAACTCAATCTAAATGCAAAGAACAAAAAAAAAATATATATATATATATATATCGAATGTGTATACCTAATTACGTATCTTTGTAAATTCTCATATTGAAACGTCCTCGATAAAATTACCTATCGCATTGTGCTTTACTCTCATGTAAGGTCAAAGCTAGAACAGCGTTGTTAGCTCTAGCATGTTCCAATCTACTGTTCAATCTTTCCGTTTCTACCTCAAATTGTTTTTCCGAACCGTTTAACTCTTGCAAATTGGATTGTTCTAATAGATCAGATACGAGATGCTCGGCAACCATGGTCGAACAAACCTGTAATATGATGTTTAGATTCTTATGTAATATTTTTAACTGTAACAAAAAAAAAAAATAATAATAATAATTCAATTCATACACCGAGATTCGTAATATCGGGACCGGTGATATGCCTTTCATCTGTTCTCCTTAATCTCACTCTCTCAGCCATCTTGAGGATCGGCGGTTCTTCCCTCGTTACGCTCTTTGTCGGTGGTGTTTGAAGGGGTGGCAAGAGTGGCGAGCAAGGTGCGGTTAGAGGTTCTGGCGAGCTGGTGTTTCCTCTCGTCTGTGAATACGATAAAGAAGAAACTTCAAATCTAACGCGTTGAAAAGAACTCTTTTCACCGCTCGAGAGAGAGAGTCATTTTATTTGATTTCTTTGAGTGAGCTAGTTAGCACGACGTTATAGGATAATTAAAAGTTAAAGACGTACACGCTTTTTTTCCCATTTCCCACCCTTCTCATAGTCAATGTTACGATATTTCAATATATTTTTACTTTATTTTCTCGTCGAGGGGAGTCCCCATTGAGTTGTCCCTGATTGCCATTCTGTCCCTGATTCTTAAACTGTGCCAACTGTGCTTGAAGGCTCACGATTTCTGCTTTAAGGGCCGTAACTTCCTCTTGTAGAGTAGCCACGGCAACACTTTGACATGATGCTGCTGGTTGCGTTGGTTCTGGGGTTGGTAAAGCAGCAGGACTATCCAATTGTTCCCTACCATTCTATAAAAATAAATTTCTCAAGTATTCCATCATTTCTTTTTTTGTTTTTTTTTTGATCTTCAATTATTGAAGATTAACTTTGACGAAAATCAAATACAAATTGTAATAAAACAAATGGAAGTAACAAGAATAATAAGGATATAGCAATCATCGTTAAATACATCATTTCCCCGAAATATTATTTAGGAATAGGAAACGAACGTTTCTTCCGTTTTACCTCATTGGTACGATGTTCAATTTCCTCGCAGCAACTGGAATCGGCATCTCCCAAGGTTCTATCACCATCACCTTGAATATCTCCACCCCCTTCGCTCTCCTCCACCGGATTCGTAATCGATCCCTCAGCATCCCTACTGGTTTCGATTTCTATAAATTGAATGTACCCAATAATATTCACATCTTCAAATAGTATCATAGTTATGTAGACAAAATTTCAATGAAAATTCAACAAAACTAAAAAAAAAAAAAAAAATAACTAACTTATGTATGAATTCGTTGAGTTGAAGTTATATTTACATTTCAACATTCCCTGCATGCTTGAAGTACTTTGAATAATTCACGTCTCGCAATAGAGAATAGTATAAAGGAATTAAAACAAGAGGGAAGAGGGGAAACGAAGGAATGAGAAAAGAAAAGAAAAAGGAGTATTAGAATTCTTGAGAATTGAATTCTTGAATTTCTTCTTACCGGACTCATCCTCCTCGGCAATTACGGTAGCACGATGCCTCTCCAACTGTCTGCCAAGCTCGGCAATGACAGAATGCAATTCGGTAAGTCTCTCCTCATGTCTGGCCGCCTGCTGTTCAGCTCTTTGCTCAGCTTTAGCAGTTTGAACTTCTGCTCTTGCTAAAGCTACTTCAGCAGCTTCTCTCGCACGAGTAGCTATCAATAATCGTGAATTTAAATCGGCAACTTCGGATCTTAACGATGACAATGCAGCTGCATGAAGCTGAAAATTTAAATCATTTTGTTTCTTAATAATTTTTTTTTTATTTGTTAAATTTATTAAATTTATTATTTAATTTGTTCAATTCCTATTATTTTATATCCTTTATATTATTATTTATATTTATATTATATTAGGGGTGCCCCGCCACACGTTGCTGTGGCTCACAATCAGTCCGATACACACGTCTTGAATTAATAAACAAATAATTGGCAATAAAATAATATTACGATTATAAATTGAAATATAAACTATCCTATTTTTCAAGTTGGATGAAATTGCACACAGTGTGTAAAATTTTATTCAAATCAGTTCAGTAGTTTAGCAGTCTATTGCGGACAAACAACGTGACACGTAATTTATATATATTAAGATTATTATTATATCCTTTTATATTATTATATAGTTTCGTTAAGATATGTTGAAACCGTTGTTGATTATTAATCGATTTGTTTTTAATGTGAAAAAATGAAAAAAACAAGTTCTCTGGAAAGGTTTAAATGACGCGACGAAAAGTGTAATCATTATTTAAAATAGAAACAATTAACCTCGTTTATAAATGAATATTAAATCATGCAAAAAAAAAAAAAAAAGAAATTCAATTTATATTTATAATTCGCGAGTATGCAAATGAGAAATTCTAATCATGAATTTAAAATAAAAAATACGTTTACGCAACTGGAATCCTTGAACAATTTGAACATTTCATAAAATACGAGAGTGAGAAAGAGAAAAAAAGATATTAAAAAAAAATATAAGAAATAGTACGAGATGGAATTCGTATAAAACGCATTCCAAAATGGAAATGTCGTTTTGCGCGTTAACAGTGTCTCATTAAAAATAAAATGTAAAAAACAAGGAAATAAAAATAAAGATCGAATGAATTGGATCGAAAAGGAAAAGTATGGAAAAAATTTAGTAGATTCATGTCTCGTTCTGAGTGTCCTTCGCGTGATCGCTCACGCGTGTCGGTTATGTTACGAGACGAGACGAGACGCTAATGACGAATACCCGGTCACGTGTTAATTCGTAGAGATTAAAAGATTTAAAATATATATATATATAAAAGGAAGGAGGAAAGAGTAAAAGAGACAAGAAAAGAGAAAGAGAGATAGGACGAGTCCTGTAAAGTATAAAAATTACGACGTAGAATCATTGCGAAACACATTTAGTGAGTTACCTGTCTAAGAAAGACAACGTACGTGTTTTACAACGTAAAAACAAAAGTGTTGTTCATCGTTATTATATTTTTTTTTTTTTTTTAGGTATGTTTAAATTATTTCTTCAAAATATTAACTTTATCATATTAATTGATTATTTTCAATTTTATTAATTTTAACCTGTTTAACCAGAGGAATTTCCTTTTTAATCACACACATCTTTATATTATTTATTTATTATTTTTTTTGTATATTTATTTATTTATTATTTATTAAATTTATTTAATTAAAACATTATGAAGTATATATTTTTTCATTTATTTATATAAATAGTACGAAAATTTTTGTACCTTTAGCTATAAAACAATACGTTTGACGTATTTATACGTCCCACGTCCCGGTTTAACAGGTTAATTAATAATACATTTTTATTTATCATATATTAGTTGAATTCATTTAATCATTTAATTAAAAGTATTTTTATATATACTTTATTGATTAAATGTAATTTTCAAAATCAATTCTATTTTTTATCAATTATATTAGCTTCAGTTATTTTCCTACAGATGGTTTATAGAGAAAGAAAACATGGCGGAAATAAAATTATACATCTATTATATCTCTGTAGTATTAAAATTCGATAAGAAAAGATTAAAACTTATAATTTATATAAAAAAAAAACATACACACACAAAAATAGTAATTGATTTTTAAAATGATTTCAAAACTTTAGATTAGTTTAGTATTGAACTTGATCGATATTTCGATATTATTAAAGTTCATTTGAAAAAAAGTTGCATGATAAAAATCTGTAAATAACGTTACTTATAGCAATAATTAAATAGATAAATAATAGAAAAAAGAAATAAACATGAGATGCGATAGAACTCGTCGAGCAATGTATTTAATCGTTGTGTTGTTTTCGTTTTAAACAACTCGGGAAGATTTATTACTGGAATCTTTGAAAACGAGTAACCTCAAACACGTTTGAAAACAGCTTATGTTAGTTGGTTAGACGTAAGATTTCTTTTTAACGACATTTTTTTCTTTTACATTATCCGTTTGAGTGCCACGGGCTTTTCTCATTTCCTGATCGAAACTTGCCAAGCGGCGCGATAGCGCTTGTTATATTCCGCGTCGAAATTTGCCAAGCAGCGCGATTGCGCTGTTTTTAGTTTATTTACGTGCAGTCTCCTGTGTATCAGTTCTTAGTGACATCAGTGCGTTCAAGTCATATAAAAATATTATTTAAAGAATAAATAATATTATTAATAATATTATTTTTTTTTTTTTTTTTTTTTTTTTTTTTTTTTAAGATTGAAAGGTTACCGTAAAGTTGTGCATCGAGAGAAACCGCGCCTGCTGTAATTATGGGCTTCGCAGCTCAGAGCGCTGCAGTTTTCAAGACAGGACAGAAGAAGCGCGATCGCGCCGCTTGGCACTCAAACGGTTAAATTTCCTTCTAACGGATTAACTCTTATAACTAGTTTATCGCTTATCTTCATCTTCATTATCACGACAGACGAGGTCTCGAGTAAAGACGTGCTTGCTAAAAATGAAGCTGCTATTCGTCTTGGGTATCGTTGTCGCAATTTTGTCGACACTGACGACAAGTACCAGTGGACAGAAGGACGATTACATTCATCTTCCTGGAAAATCTTGTGCCGATGCACCACCTTGTCCAGATGGTAGACGATGCGTTATGGGAAAACCAAAATGCAACGTTGGAACTTGTCCAGATTTGGTACCAACTTGTGGTATCAAATCATAAATAATATGTAACATAATATACATTTGGTTTTTTTCTATCAATTTAACTATAACATCATTAATTTACTAGTTATATCAATTTATAATGTAAATATAATTACATAAAAACAATAACAAATGTAACAAGAGAGAGAGAAAGAGAAATATTGAAATACACATTTCCAATTCTTTGGTGTCATTGATTAAATGATCTTTAGGGGGGGGGTGAGGAATGTAACTTACAGAATGTTGTTTATCAGCATAATCCACTTCTACATGAACCGGTACAGTTCTCTCAGATCTTCGATCACCTGGACAACAAAGCCAGGATCTAGACCTAGCCAATCCTCTTGATTCCTCTTCCTCGTCATCTTCATCAACGTCTTCGTCCTCAGTAGTGGCACAATGTACATAAACGAGATCATTTCTAAGTTCATCCTCGACAATATCTTTTGCCGGGTTCGATGGAATGTGACTCGACAACGTTTGTATACCACATCTCGATGTTCTTTGAAGATACTGTTGCAGTTGATAATCTTGTTGGTGTTGTTGTTGTTGTTGCTGCTGTTGTTGAATTTGTTGTTGGTGTTGTTGTTGACGTAAACGATTGACGAAGTACGTTGACTCCGTAGAGTCATTGTTAATAGCAACCGTAAAATTCGCCACCTTGTTGGATTCGTCGTTACACTTTTTGTCGTCGTTGTTTTTCGACGAGTTGCATTCTTAAGTATCGAAGAGAAGAAGAAGAAGAAGAAGAGGTCGAGAAAATTGTCAATTCTCGATCGTATGATGAATAAATGATCAATATGATCTTGTTTGTTTACTTACGTATCTAAATTGTTTTTTGTTTTATCCGTGCTGTGATTTTTGAGATGATTTCTAATCGAGTTTTTAGGTCATATCTCATAAAACCTTTGAACAATGCTTGCGTGTGGTATATTTATATATATATATATGTGTGTGTGTGTGGGTATGAATTTTAAGCGAGTCCTTCGAGCATGACACTTTGTTTAATTAATTAATACATTTCAATGTGTTTGGTATAATTTTTAAGAATTTTTGTTTATTGATTATCATAAACAAAGGTCGTTGATTGAAAAGTATCATCTGTAAAAAGAACAAATAGAAATAAATATATGCATCCTTTTTTATTGGGTTGTTATACTGATCGAACAGTATAATGGTAAGAAAATTTGGTGTGTGTTTGTCATAATTAGTGATTTTATGGTTTAGTGATTTTGTGATTAATTGTGTTCTTTTTATTTCGAGGTTTGAGAATAAGTATCAGAACATTGTTCCAGATCACCATACTATCGATCGTAAGAGAATCTTTCACGCTTCGTCGTTAGGATGCGCTCTGGTCTATAACGTTAACCATATCCACCCCTTGTATCTTTCCTCTATGGGGTTTTTATTTAAAAAAAATTTTTTTTTTTGTAAGATAAAAGATATTCGTTCAAACGTTTAGTTCGTGTTAAAAAAAAAAACGTTTCAACGATTGTTTATTATTCAATTGGATTTATATAATATTAAAATATATAATAATTTAATATTAAAATATTAATTTAAATTTTGCAATTTATTGAATATTAAAATATTAATTTACATTTTGTAATTTATTGAATATTAAAATATTATATTTAAATTTTGTAATTTATTTAATATTGAAATATTATATTTAAATTTTGTAATTTATTTAATATTGAAATATTAATTTAATATTATTGAATATTAATTT
Source organism: Polistes dominula (assembly GCF_001465965.1). The sequence continues at coordinate 674,580 of NW_015149002.1, forward strand.
AAATTATAATTTAAAAATAAAAATAAATTTAAATAATAATTTAATTAAATTTATTAAATATTTGTAATATTAAATAAATTCAATTTAATTATATATTGTAAAATTATTATATATTATGAAATTATCAAAAACAATAATTTACAGTAAATATTCATGAAGAATGTTGAATGTAGGAAGTTATGTGAAAGAATGCTTTGAAAATAAGATAATCGTTGGTTACGTTTGTCTCTTTCCTACTTACCCTACTACCCATTTAATATTTCAAAGGTGGATATCGATCACCTTTTTGCGGATTCACTAGACGCCCTCTTTTCAACGACTCGAATGAGAGAGAACGTTCCCTTTTTTTCTTTTTTTTTTTCTTTTTTCTTTTAAATCACGCATTAAAAATTTCAAGAGTTTCCTTTTTTTTTTTTTAGACGATATTTTCTTCATTACGATAAATTATTCAATTTATTCAATCGAATTGATATATCATTTAACATCAGATTTATTTATCAGGTATTTATTTCTAATCAGTTATATATATAACGAATTACCTTATACCACCATCTGTTAGAATCTTATCGAACTAAAAGAGATAATCATGACTCTTTGTTAATAAACAAATAATTCGATTATAAATTGAGATATAAACTAACCTATCTTTCAAGTTAGATGAAACTGCATACAGTGTGTAAAATTTAATTAAAATCGGTTCAGTAGTTTAGCAGTCCATTGCGGACAAACAACGTGACACGTAATTTATATATATTAAGATATCATTTATATTATATTATTTTATATTTATTTTATTTTATTTATATTATATTATATTTCTCTTTATATTTATATTAATAATATATCTATATATTATATTATTTTATACTTATATTATATTTATATTATATTTCGTAAATTTATTGAAAAATATTATCATTTTTAATCTCACGAAACACGAAGCATAATGTTTGTTGTTAATTTCAATTACATTGAAATATCATTGCAAAATTCGATCAATTTTGAAACACTTTCTGATTAGATTTACACGTTAATTCTAATAGATAAATTTCATTAGGATTTATTTCCGATCGAGCCCTTATATTGGACGTTGTTAAAGCTTTTTTCGTCACGCTCGAGGGAATAAGACCAAGGGCAGGGAAAAAGCTTTCGCGATTATTAAAGCAACACAGCAGTAAAATAGTAGTAGTAGGTGCGGTTGTAACGCTTTGGAGAAGCATTTAAACGTGCACAAAAAAAAAAAAGAAAAAGAGTAAAAGTCAGAGAGAGAGAAAGAGACAGACAGAGTGTGAGTGAGAGTAAAAAAAAAAAAAAAGGGTGATCCTAAAGGTTTGAAAATTTCTAGATTTTCGAAGCGTTTAACGAGCACGGCCAGAAGAACATACAGCTAGCTGGTGCTCGTTAACCCTTCGTTAGTGGCCAGCTCGCTGTTGGCTGTGGTATCCGATCTCTTCTCAACCCTCGTTTTAACCATTCCATTGCTCAGTAATGTTCTCTTGCGATACGTTCGTTAGCGTTTTCAATGATACCGTTTTTCATGTTTCAACTAGCTCCATATACCAGAAAGAGAAAGAAGAAACAAACAAACAAACAAAGTAAGAAAAACAGACCATCTTTTGTTGAACTCATTTAAGAAGAAATAATTCGATTACCTTTCAAACAAATGTTCCTACGTTAAATATAAGTACAATATGTAATGATACAAGAAGTCAATTGATAAAGTATGATATATAAGAATATACAGTTTCTATATACAGAGACATACACACACACACACACACGTATAGGAAGGAATAAATAAAGATATTTCCTTTAACGAAGCACTTAATATATTTTCGAGTCAGAACTCGGGATCGTTGTTTAAGAGGAAAGAGCTGTAATAACATTGGAAGGTTGCCCTACTACTACTACTACTACTACTACTACTACTATCTTTGGCCTTAATGAAAAAACGGTCCATCCATGGCTTCGAGCACGTTTGCAAGAGTCTTGAATACACTTTTTTTCTCTTTCTATCTTTCTCTATCTCTTTATCTTTCTTTCACACTTTTTTTCCTATATCTGTTCACTCTCTCTTTCTTTCTGACTTCTCCAACAAGGAATTGAGCGCACGTGTACGTTACAAGAAGCTTGCGAACAGAGTATATTAGCATTCCTGACACGCACCATCCTGCTGCTGTTGCTGCTTACCTAAAAAGAACAAAAGGCACGCGTAATTGTTTATCCTCCGATAATGGCCGACACGGGGAATTGCTTCATCAACACCCGCAGGCTCGAACGATCCTCGTAATTTAACTCATGCGAGAATTCCAACGTGCTGTGGCTACCCTACCCTACCCTACCCTACCAACACCCTTCCTTCCTTCCTTCCTTCCTAGTTATTTTTTACCAACTCTCTAACCAACAGAACCAACCCAACGTAAGTACTTACTTACTTACACCACAGTCACCGTCAAACCCAAGTCTTGTTTGAGACTACGTCTCTCGACCTAAAAGTCTTTTTAACCGGTCTCTCTCTTTCTCTTTCTCTTTCTCTTTCTCTTTTGGCATTTGCTTATAGCTTTGGGACTATAACGAGACTCGGAAATACCGCCTGTTTCATGTGCGTAAATTCTGGTATGTTTATATATATTTTGGATTGGAAACTAAGTAATTGCCGATTTGTTCAATGAAATACAAGAATTTTTTTTTAATATTGAGATAAAAAAAAAAAATTTTAAGAAAATATCTACGCAATGAATTTGTAAAGCTAGGTTAGGATGACATAAATATAAAAAATAAAAATAGAAGTGAGAGACATCTATAATTGAAATCGGCAATTACTTAGTTTCCAATCCAATAGGATGCTTTGGTCACGCATTGCTATGACTTTGTTTATAAAATGTTCATTTAATTTTATTCTGAACCTATTTAGTCAATTATAACAACACACAAAATAATAATACACGAAAAAATACCCTAGTAACACGAAATATTGAAAAATATTGAATACATGTGTATTAATTATTTATTTGAATTGAATTTAATTTTGTATTTATTGTAATTTAATATTAAAAAGACATTTTGAATCTCTTTTTAATATTAAATACACATTTATTCAATATTTTTCAATATTTTGTGCTACTAGGGTATAAAAATTAAGGTTATGTCGTATTGGGATCTCTGGCAGGGGCGTGGCATAGCAAAATTCGACCTATGTACTTTAATTTTGAATTTAGCCACCAGATAGCGTATTCAAGTACTAGAGATCCCACGTTGCGTAGTAATTCGACCTATCTACTGTAATTTTGAATTTAGCCACCAGATAGCGTATTCAAGTGCTAGAGATGCCACGTGGCATAGTAGCAATTCGACCTATCTACTGTAATTTTGAATCTAGCCACCAGATAGCGTATTCAAGTGCTAGAGATCCCAATATAAATTTGAAAAAAATTGTATGACGTGAATATATCGAAATAATTGAATTGTAATACACCCCCATCTATTGAAAACTTACAGTACCTAGAAATCTAGATAACCTTTAAATAACAAATAATTAAATTAAAGTAAAAAAATGAAAAATAATTGCAATAAATACTGTCCTATACAATAAGTTGTAACTAATCATAGAAAATAATACAAAAATGTTATTATAAGATCGATTCAATAGTATCGAAGTTTCAAAAATTTGCCATTGTAAAATTAGCAAAAAAAACCACCAATATGGCTTCTTGAAACGTTTTAGAAAAAAGTGTTATGGTCTTTAATAGGTTAAAAATAGAAAAATCAAACGATACATAATATCGTTGATATGTAGATTATTTTTGAAATTTGTTTAACGATTTATCTACTTCTCTATTACACTAATTTGTGTTTTGTAGATAAAAAAAAAAAAAGAAAAAAGAAAAGAAAAGACAAAAATATAGTGATTGATTGGTATGTAAGGAAAAGTTTAAGCGCGGACATTACCAATGGAATTTAGTATATTAGTACCGAGGTTGGTTGGTTGGTTGGTTGGTTGGTTAGTTGGTTGGTGCGTTAATTAAACGAGTTAATTACTCGAGGCGTCGTAAACGCACGCTCAGGTAACGTTCCTGAGTAGAAATACGTTGTATGTGCGAATTTAGGAGAAGTCTCGCGTATACGTTGTTATACGTCGAGGCCACCGCCAATTATAGGAGTTTGGTACTTGTAAGAAGCACCATACGAGTAGTTACAAGTGCACTCTCCTTGCTATCGTACTCGTTTTACTTATGTTCTTCTACGTATATTTCTATATATATATATATGTCTGTATATTTGTATAACATAACCTTAAACGTAAATTTGCAAAGCTCAAGTTTTTTTAGAATCCAAAACAATAGCTCGACATTTTTGAGAATGCAATTTGAATGACATTAAACAGCTTTTATATGAAAATAATCATCAACGAATGAATTAAAGTAACTTGACTATTTGATTCTCTTTATTTTTTTTTTGTTCGGCCATTTTGAAATACGAATACTTTTAACTTGGACATAATTGACGAACAGATGAGAAATAAAACAAAATGAGATACGTTATTAGAAATGATGAATTAATTGATTGATATTAAAATTGATTAATTTCATTTCTACAATGTGTTGATTTTAAAATAGTCTCGTGTTATTTTTCACACGAGAGAAATCTATTTACAGAAAGAGAGAGAGAGAGAGAGAGATAGAGAGAGAAATTCTACGAAATGTTATCCGAGTTCTATCCGTAAAAACAAGCTATCCGTTGTGTGTTTATTTTCGTCCTTATAAAGAGTCTCGACTTGAAATGATAGCTGTGGATTGGTTAACGGGACGATTAAAATGTCACGCATAAAATACCCGATGACAACTCAATTTACTCTCCATTTAATCTTAATAATGATTTGAAAAATAATAAATAATGACAAAATAATCTCCGCAAGTAGATTATATATAGATATAATTTCAAATGACACATTTATATAATCAGTTTTTTTTTATTAAAGTCAAATAAATATCAAGACAGAGTGTCCAAACAAAAAAACAAAAAATCATTTTTGAGTATAAATGTTGGTCATTTATTTGAATTCATTAAATAAATAGTTAAAGTTTCATTCAAATCTTTCTGATCACCCTATATATATGTATATGTATCTTGGGAAGGATATATGAAAAATATGTTGTGAAGGTTAATGCATCTCTCGGTAATGTCGAAGTAATTATAACGATACGTAGGGTTGACTCTCGCTAATTGCAAATCCCGAGACGAGGTATAGTACGTCGTCATTCGTAAACCCTTTTTTCAACCCATTTCTACATTTTTTTAAACGATCCTTTTCTCCCCCGTTACGACGGATGGGAGTTACGAAGAAAGTAATCTTGACGTGTGTCAATATTAGTGATGGATTATCAGAGATCAAAATTATATATTTCAATAAACATATATATATTATAAATAAATATTAAATATATATTAAATAATAAATATTAAATTATATATATTAATATTATATATACTATAACGAAACTATATA
>NW_015149002.1:693851-709124 GCF_001465965.1 Polistes dominula
TACCATCCTTAATTGACGTTTCATCGACTAACGTTCTTAATCTCTTTACATTTTCTTTTTCTTTATTATCTTTAACAAATATAATGTCTTTCTTGTCGATATGAATTATTCGCAATGATATAAAAACCTTAAGAACAATAATTAATTTGATTATTAACGGTTATTAACGTAGTCACGTGACTATCGCAATTTGAATTTCATTCAAAATGACTGTCAAAAAGAAAAGTAATCCTTGATACTTGGATTTTTCTTTTTCTTTTTCCTTACGTTAAATATATACTGTAAAAAAGTAGAAAAAAACACACACAAAAATACTGTATAAAATAAGGAAAATATTATTATTGTACAAACCTGTCGATAAAACCATCTCCGTCGCCGTCGCATGCTTGAAAAAGCTTCCTAACGCGTTCCTCGTCGCAGATGGAGCCCGTCTCGCTCTCAGCATCAGCGGTTTGCGACATCCTCTCACACTAACCCCTCCTCCTCCTCCTCCCTCCTAGCCATCCCGATTACCAAGCATCACAAATCCTCTCGCCCCCCGTTTGACAACTTCCTCCCTTTTACGCCTCATCCGTGTTTACTCGATATCGATCTTTTTAAAGTATCGAAAGATTCGAAACAAATCGAAACAACGATTACGCGCGTTATTTTCAACACGACGCATAAAACCCCGATGGAAACCAGATGCAATATGATATTTCTTTGCTTCTTACCTTACCTTCCTTCTTTTCTTGTTTTATTTATTTATTTATTTATTTATTTAATTTGTTTTGTTTATTATCGTTTTATTTCTTTTAAACAAGTTCTCTTTTGATCAATAATACGAATGAGTTGATGTAATCGCGCCAATATCAAATTTCAATTACACGATCGTTTTTTGTTTTGTTTTGTTCGTTCGATTAATTTGAAGAAAAAAAAACAAAACCGCGGGATTTTTATAACTACGTTGATAAAAAGAACAATTTATATTTATATTTCTTTTTCTTTTTATTTTTCTTCTTCTTCTTCTTATTCTTATTCTTGCGAGTGAGAAAGAGAGAGAAAGGAAAAAGAGAAAGAGAAGTACCAAGAGTTATTCTTAGACGGTGAAATTGTCTCTCTTTCTTTATTTCTTTCTTTCTTTCTTTCTTTATTACTCCCTCGTGCGCGTCGTATTCTGGCTAAATCTAAAAGGGTGAGGGTAGAAAATTCGAGGGAGTCCAATCGTTTTTCTATATTATTCTAATCGTTCCTCTTTTTTGTTTTTATAATAATCTGTGTTTCTTCTTTATCTTTCTCTTTCTTTCTTTCCCTATATATATATATATATATATATCTCTCTCTCTCTGTCTCTCTTTCTTTCTTTCTCTTTCAGTTACACTCCAGTATTTTTTCTTTTTTCTTTTTTTTTTCCTTTTCTTTTTCTTATAATTTAATAAAACCCATCAAAATATTCCATTTTCACTTATTTAATAATTCGAAAGGTTGAAAGATAATAACAAGAAAAAAAAAACGTTAAAATCTTTTCTTCGCTTAACCGTTCGATTCGCGCAAGCAAGTGAAAAATTCACTCTGCTACCCACCGGTTATCGTTTCCAGTGTCACCGAGTCACTAACCCTAACCTCAAAACTGTATTCGAGGTTCACCCTCCCTCGCGAGTCAGCGACGGCAATAAAAACTATCGATTGAGCTCGCCGCTCTAAAAACCAACTCGACATTTAACGCCATCTTGCTATCTCAAGCGCGCCCGTAATATATCGACAGGATGGCGCTGCTTACGTAGTACATTGGCGGGATATTCAAAATTTTGTAAAGATATCCCCTTTAAATGTTATATTTTGTGTTATAAATATTACAGATTTTGATTATTATCCTTAATTTATGTTAATTATTTGACCTGCAAATAAAATTAAGTTATTTGTTTTTTTTGTTTTTTTTGTAATTAGTTGTATACACATATGTAATATAATATCGTATAGTATATAAATATATACTGTGTATGATATTTAGTATAACAAATATATTTTAATGCGTTAACTAATTAGATATACTGGATAAATAATTAGTTATGGTATATTATTCTATAGACGTGAATTTTTCTTTAACTATGGACATAAGTTTTTTTAATTTCGTAGGATCGGGACTGTAAGCCCACATGATACACCGCGTGTGTTCTTTAGTCGGTAAACTTTTAAGATCTCCATCAATTTGAAACCAAAAATTATCTTCTTCCTCTTTCATACGATCTACTAGTGCCCGAAGAAACTTATTTCTTTTTCTATCCCACGTTAAATCGGATTCCGGGATTTTGACCGTCCTCAATTTCTTATAATCTCCATCTACTTCCTCGTATGCCCTGTACGCCCAAATAAAATATAATAAATGATTCAATTATATTTACAATTTTATGATAAAACGCTTACAACTTACTTGAAAAATTCTTTATCCTCGATATCATATTTTTCAGCGAGAGGTTCAAAAGCACGAATAATGTCGATCGATAAATAATTAAAATTATCTTTCGATCTACCATTTAAATTATAATCGGTAATCCAATCCTCAAAAATCTGAACAGCTTCCTTCATATTCTTAATTTTATTAATATCCTTCGTACAGGATATTACCCTTTCGGCTCTTTTAACCAAACCAACAATTGCATGATACTGATAACTCAAATCACGTCCTTCAAGTGATTGAATACTCTGCAAAGCTTTGTCCTTATCTTTAAAACTAAGTCCACCATCTTCCTTTTTCTCTTGTTCAGCGTCAACAGATAACTTGGCAACTTTTTTATCGGGCTCGTTAGAATCACTTTCGCTACTCGATGTGTCCTTGTCATGGCTTCTCTTCTGCGTCTTTTTCTTCATGATTTCTTCTTCCTCTATTTCCATATCTACATCATCCATAACACCAATTTTGGATTCCACGTCTGTGATCAATTTTTTCAACTTAGTCGGATCCGGACTGTATCCTAACATAATGCATCGTACATGTTCCTTCGTTGGAAGTCCTCTTAAATCACCAACATCTGTCTCATACCATTGAATATTTTTGTCTCTAATATTAGCTATGATCTCTTTCAATCTACGATTTCTCTCGATGTCCCATGTTATTCCATTATTTTGTAATTTTGATGTACGTAAACTTTTGTAATCTCCTTTTTCCTTTTTGTATGCTCTATGATAATGAAAAATAGAAATAGAAAATAATAAATATATGATAAATGAATTAAAATATATTTCTTGGGTTGTCCGGAATATGAAATAATTTGTTTTTATTGTATTTAATTTTTATAAAAAAATTGTAGCATTATTTTGTATAAAATAATACTAAGATTTTAGATAAAAATAATACTATATAAAAATAAAAAAATTTATATATAAAAAAAAATACTAAAAATAATACTACAAATTTTATATAAAATAATACTACATATATTCAATATAATAATTTTGTATAAATATAATAATATTATTATTATAATATTATTATATATATACATAATATACGGTCGCGAATAATCATTAATTCAAATATAATTAAAATAATTAATATATATATATATATTTATAATTCGACAGGAATTTGTTCCGAAACAACCCAATATAATTAATTAATTATCATTTTTTCACATAAGGTAAATGAAAAACCTTACAAGTAAAATTCATCGTCGATTACATCGTATCTTTTAGCAAGTGATCTATAAGCTTGTATCGTATCGATCGATAAATATGCAAGATTTTCCTTTCCACGATTATTTTCTTTATAATCGATTAACCAATCTTCAAATATTTTCAATGCATCCCGTAAATTGGATAATTTATCTTCGTCCTTCGTTATTTGTAATGTTCTTTTAACACGACTAACGAAGCTGGTTATAACATGATATTGATAGCTTATGTCACGACCATCGAGAAATTTCAACGTATCCAAAGCTTTTTGTTTATCCTTGAAACCCATTGATCCTTCTTCTATTTCGGAAGATTTCGTTTTAGCCATGACGATTATTTATTTCAATTCGTTCTTTTACTGAAACGATATATTTTTCTTTCATTTAATATTATTAAATGTGTGTGTGTGTGTATGTGTGTTACGTTAGAAAAAGATTCACGTGTTTAACTGTATCATCTTTAGAAATAATACAGTGAGCCAAAAAATGACTCATTTTAAGTACTTGAAATACTAATTTTCATATAAATTTATGAATCTTGCAAAATCGATTACAATGTGTACGTAAATATGTATTATACAGAGTGAACTAAGACAAACTATACCTCGTTTCATAGTATAACGTACAAAATTATTATAAAGAAACTAAATTCTTAAAAAAAAAAAAAAAAAACAACAAAAAATTAAAAATACATTTCCATTCTCTGTAAAATCCAAAAATAAGATATATTTTGAAATATAATACGAATCATATTCTAAAACACATATAAGATATTTGATCGATAATAATAATGAAAATAATTGTAATAAAAGTTGTGACATAAGAAATGTAAAATATATGTAAACATTATTTACAGTTAAATGAAAAGTATTATATTATCCTTCTCCGTTTTTTTTTTTTTTTTTTTTGTAAACATATATATTTACATTACCGAAAAAGTTCTACAATTACAAGAGATAGCAGTAAACTTACCAAGTTTACGATTAACAATTAAATACACTGTAATAATAGTCAAATAAAATAAATCAATTTATTGATAAAATTCTGAAGATGATATATCACTCTAACGAATTCCACTATCAGAATGTACGATTCCACGCATTTTGTTTTCGAAGTGACAGTTGCGAACCCATCACTGTAAAGCTTAAGTCACCGACTATAGTTGCCACTGTGTTCTCATGCGGGTGGGGAAACATAGCTATGACGTTTCTATATAAACCTAGTGCGCGAGAGCAAGACGCAAATATAAACATGTCCTGAGGTGTGTCAGAGCCCAAAATATACACTCGACCTCCGTACGATGATATGTCGTGGAACTTACGTCATATTAAGCAATGACCGCGAGATCTTAACTTTGAAAAAAAAAAAAAAACATATACCCGATCTGACCTCCTCTTCTTTGGTAAAATCATCATCATTATCGATAATTATTTCATTTCATTAGAATTATTCAAATATAATTACAATTGGTGTTTTTGAATAATAAAGCCTGCTAAATTGAATTTATTATATTATATCCTATTTACAGAATAAATTACAATAAATCGTATATATATATATAATCAAATTTGTAAAAAATAAGAAAGTAAGAAATGAAAATTTTTCTTTTGTTTTTTTTTTTTTTTGAATAAATTAGAATTATTTCTAATTAAACAAATATATATCTATATATATATATATATATAAATAGTTTTTCATCTCGTCGAAATTTTACGTAAAACAATTAACATATTTACACGTGGATCTACGAATAACTCATTAAATAAGAGAAACTTAGGATTTTTTTTTTCCTTTTTTTTCTTTTTTTACTTTTTTTCTTTTCACAAAGAACATTATATTCGTGATCGATGAACTTTCGAGATAGGGAAGAAATTTGTATAATATATATATCTTCTTCAACAAACGCAACTACCAACACCTAAACAAGCATACGATACTTGTTCGATTTTAGAATTCGTACTGCTGTCCAATATTGTGGTTTCCGTAGTTGCCGACGGTGGTGGTAACTGTGATCTCTGCGTATCGTCGTAGTTGATCGGTAAGTTCTCTCGTTCTCTACTGATATTCTCTGTTTCTTGATTATACGAGGTTTTAGTTGGTTGTTCTTGAGATCTAACATCAAGGGGATGTTCTAATGTCGATAACCGACCATAGTTAATAAAGGTTTCCGAATAAGCTGAAGTAGCATGATGATGATGATGATGGTGATAGTGGTGGTGGTGATTATCGTATTGCGCTGAGTAATGCGCATGATATCTGGTCGTTGGTGTCTTAAAATCTTCATTAGCACCCAAGTATTGATGTAAATGATGTAAGGTAGATGGTCCATAAACTGTTTTTACATAATAAGTATTCATTACAAGAAGTCATTTTATAGATAATAAATAATGATAAATCATGAAATAACTCATAACAAATTAAAATACATATTAAATACAAACATTTTGATCACCAACCTGCAGCCGTGTTGGAATACATAGCAAGAACAGCATCACCGTAACCGGTTGTTGAATGTTTACCAAGTTCAGTGATGTCACTGGTGGTACACGTCTTTCCTGACACTGTGTGCGTTCTTACCATACTACTATGAACTTCTGTAGTAAGTGCAGAAGATCCTCCGGTACCATAAGCCATATTAAACAAAGCTTCCGGATCGCATACGAATTTATAAACGTATCTTTCTCCAGCAACCTTTTGCATTATTCCCTTTTCATAATAATACCTTAAAGAACGACTTAATTTATCATAATTCATTGCCGGTCGATTTTTTTGAACGCCCCATCTACGTGCTACCTATAATAACGATCACAGATTTAATAAATTGATTGGTACAAAATTATAATACTTAAAAATGTATATTAGAAAATTATTGACCTCTTCCGGTTCGATAAGTTTAAATTCCATGCCACGACCGGTCCAAGCGATGCAAGGTGCATTCGTAGGATCATCCAACAAAGCAACAAGGAATTGCCAAAGCTGAAGAGATCCTCGTCTCTGTTGTTGATATCCAACAGTCACGTCGCTCCAAGTAGTTGTAGCACTAGTCGAAGATGGCCTTTTACTAATATATTCAGAATTCCACGTGGATGATGATGGTGATCCTCGTTTTTGCAAACAATTATTATTCTGTCGTTCCCACGACGAATTTCTCGAATCCACTTGTACCCCTAACTCCGTCCAAGTAGGAGTTATGCTACGTTTACCATAAGCATCGGACGTCCAACTTTCTTGTCGTGGTAAAAAGTTTTCTGATTGAGTTGAAATAGGTGGTTGCCATTGAGATGTAGTGGAAAAAGCACTAGCTGGTCTACTGGGTATCGGTGAACTTCTACTTTCTCGAGTACCAATTGCATATTGTTGTTGCTGTTGTTGTTGTTGTTGTGGTGGTGGTGGTGGTTGCTGTTGTTGTGATTGCTGTTGTTGCTGCTGCTGCTGCTGCTGCTGCTGTTGTTGTTGTGGATAAATCAAACTGTTTACTGTAAAAAGATAAAAAAACCTTGGTTAGAATCTGCTACTAAAAAAATCATATAATCCATTAAGAGTACGTTCCGATAGTTCTTTCATTGTTTCTTTTCCCGTACGTTGTTGATCGTTAACTACGAACGAGAAAGGAAAAAGGAAAAAAAAAAGAAAGAGAGAGAGAGAGAGAGAGAGTGATAGAAAAAGAAAAAGAAGAAGGAAGATCCGTATAGATGGAAAAACGTTCTAGAGGATGGGAAGATAGGAAGACAAAACGTAGAGGAACGTATTGGCGATTGCACTCACGCGCCGTCGGTGGTGAAGTGCTCGTCACACAAATATCGGCAGGAAATTGGTTGATATTCAAAGCCCACGGGGTTGCTCTGGCTTGCTCTGACGAGCAAGCGGATAGCGTTGGCGTCGTGGTACCTCTGAAATCCCGCGTACAGCTCGTGCGATATGTATATTAATCGGGTGCTATGCTCTCGAAGGCTACACCACCATACACCACCACTATCACCATCAACGACTACGCAACCACCAACGTCGTTGCTACCTCCGACTCCGACCCCGACTCCTCCACCTCATTCTCCCCCTTTACTCCGGCACCAACGCTCCCAAAAAAGCCATTCTCGAACCGTAATCCGGTTACGCTTCAAGTCGTGCAGGGGAATATTGAAAAATTGAGAAAGCTTCGATGCCGAGACGTATATTCTCGTTGCTACGATGAAATATCCTGACCTGATCGCTAAGGAACGTTCTCTCGCGTATCTCAACTTTATTTATAAATATGTATAAATAATTGATGAATAACAAATCTATTAATTAATCCTCTCTTTGTTTTTTTGATTTTTGTTCACATTTTAAATCACACTAGTTGATTTAACGTAATAAGTGAAATCACGTTATATCATTCCTCTCGTATCATTATTATTATTATTATTATTATACCACAGAGCCTAACAGAGAGAGAGAGAGAGAGAGAGAATTAACAGGAAGGTTCACGAAAGTCAACTATAACTGGCGTTTTGCTTTACCTGCCAGGGTAAACGTCGGTTGGATCGTGGGTATTCGAAGAGAAGAGCTTTTGGGGGAAGGGAATGGAAGCTCCAGGGCTAATCTACCACTTTGTCTCTCTCTCTCTCTCTTTCTCTCTTGAAAGAGGGTAGGAGAGTGAGGATGGAAAGGGGTTGGTCCTAGGTCGGTGAGAGCGGGACCAGAGGCTTTGCGGGTGGTTTTAAATTAAAATTAATCACGAACTGATGAAACTGGCGGCGTTCTGCTGCTCACTGGGGTAGGTAAAGGGTTGCGAGACGAGGGGTGGTCAGAGGCGGCGCACACGAGGAGGGTTGTTCGCGTAAGAGGACGGCCTACACTCGTCCATTCTCAGAAATGAGAGAAGGTATCGCTCGTTTTCACCCTTATTCACCCTCCCCATTTCCTATTCTCTCTCTCTTGCTCTCTCTCTCTCTCTCTCATTGTCAGTCTCGAATTCCGGCGCTGCGCACTATTAATAATGCAAGCACGATTTTACATCTACTTTTGCTCGCCAAATGGCTTGTCTTGGACCATCTCAACGTGAAATAATTTTTTTTCTTTTTCTTCTTCTTCATTTATTTCCAAGAACGAATAATAACGTCATAATGACGAATATTATCTATTGGATTGGCAAGAAAGTCATTTCGGTTTTCTAGTAGGGAGAAAATAAAATTCAACTGTTCATATTTTTACGTTTATTTAAAATTACACGAAATTTGTTTCTATAGCAATGTTAAAGTGTCAACTATGAAACCTCAAAAAAAAAAAAAAACAAAAAACGATTCTAACATTAACAAAATAATAACGAAACAAACATAATTGTTTCTATTGTGTGATGCAAACCGAAATATTTCTTTCTTGCCAATCAAATATATAATTATCGTAATGTGCATACGCTAGATAACCATTGATAGTTCCTATTCGATATAAATTAAGTAGCTGTAATCGATCTGTATAACATATATGTAAAACTAATCGCAATTCGTGGATACGTAATCCTCAGGAATCGTAAGGATTAATTACTGGGGAACACTGGACAATTGGTATTCATTAACGAGTTATTACTATTCCGTTAATTATTTTGCAAAATACGGATGAGGGATGTTACATATGTTTGTGTAATAATGATATACATGTTATTACACGAAATAAACACTGATTGAATTTGAATGATATCAAAAGATTTTCAATATCTATGATGTTTATTTAATGTTATTATTTATTGTTTTATTTTTATAATTTAGAATTTTAACGGGAATGAAAAAGGCATGCAGCATCGATCAACAACGATAGAAAAGATTCATCCTATTATTAACCGTAAACTACGGTTTAAATAATTGAAATGGTTAATGGGGTAGGGAGAATTAGCCGAAGAGAGGTCGTAGGAAAATTCCCTGGTGACTTGAAAGTAGGTGGGTGAGTATCGCGATACACATCGTTTCGGTTGATAGATATAGTAAACGAGTTCCTAAAGGATTCGTTATACTCCTGTATATGTGTATGTGTATATATATGTGTGTGTGTGGGGGTAAAGACTAATCGTACGGATTACGTAGCATGAGCTTGCAAACCTTGATTTCAACCTTTCATAGTCATCTTCTATAGTAGTCTTGGTTAAACCTTATTTATCACTTTCCATTTTAATCCAATAAATTATTATTATTATTATTATTATTATAAAAGAAGAATATTAATTATTTAATTTTTTTTTTCAAACAAAAGAAATATTTTTTTTTAGATATAAACTATCCTATCTTTCAAGTTGGATGAAACTATACACAGTGTGTAAAATTGTATTCAAATCAATTCAGTAGTTTAAGAGTCCATTGCGAACAAACACAACGTGACCACGTAATTTATATATTATTATATTTAAATAGTAAATTAAATTAGTATAAAATTAAAATAACAAATTTAATACTGAAACAGTAGATAAATAATAATAATAATAATAATAATAATAATAATAATAATAATAATTTGAGATTTTTCATCGTATCAATATTTGAATGCATCATCTGATTTTAATATGAGAGAAGGAGAGAGAGAGAGAGAGAGAGAGAGAGAGAGAAAGAGAGAGAATTGTGATATTTGGGACAAGAATATTATAAAAAATTGTATCTATTCGTTCTTATTTGAATTGTTACATTTTCCTACTGGACCATGAAAGAGCTTTCGACGTTGAATCTCCCACGGGAGAGCATCTGGAGCATCTGTACTTTGCCCAGCAGCTTTCGTTGAATTCTAGGAGACGGTTTCCACGGCTTTCGGAGTTGAAAGCAGTCTTCAATTATTCAATTATGCATACTTAGAACAATGCATGAGTTTATTCACCGTTCAAGAGAGAAACTTACGTTACCTTTTTTTTTTCTCCTTTTTTTTTTTTTTTTTTTAAACACAAGGATGCTATCATCAACATTTGTTCATTTTATATATATGTATGTAATATATATTCGTTGTATTTTATTTAAAGAAAAAAAAAAGGGCAAAGAAAACTTCTCGAATTTTGGATGTAAAAAAAATAGAAAAAGAAAAAATAAATGTAATCGTAAGATGGAAGAGAGAGAGAGAGAGAGAGAGATAACACATTGACAAGTTTTCTCATAGAAAAATATATTAGTCTTGGTTTATGATGAGTCAATAAATGGATAGTATAGTAGATATCGTCACCCTCTTATTCAACTTATTTATGATCCGTATAAAGAACAATGGTGCGTGAATCTTTTGTAGTGAAATTTGTCATGGTATGAATTTTTACATTGAAAGATAATTTAAGATCTTCATATATATATATATATATAGAACAGATATTATTATATTTTTTATATGTATTATTTAGAATATGTATTATTATTATTATTATATAATATTATTATATAATATATTAATATATTAATAATTATTATAATAAATTTTATTAATAAAATATCAATAAAAATTAATTATATATTAATATATTAATAATATAATATATCATAATTATTATATAATTATATAAATATATATTATTATATTATATAATATTATTATAATTTAATATAAATATAAATAATAAATTAATTAATAATATTATATAATATTATATTTTATAATATTATATAATATAATATATATTATATATTATATTATATTATATATATATATATATATATGTGTGTGTGTGTGTGTGTTGTGAATACCATAATATTATGAAAAATATCATAATTATTATAAAAATATAAAAATAAAACTACTAATCATTATAATCTTACCATTCTGAGAAGTTTGAGTTATTGAAGATGATATACTGGATACAGAAACTGGCTCAAGATAACCCTTATCAGTTGGTTCTTCTTTTACAGCGACATTTTTTGACGATTCACTTTTCTGCGGGCTCAACCTATTATTTCTGAGAACAACAAATGAAGAAACAATTTTAATTGTAATATTATTTAAATGAATAATAATATATGTTAAATACATTACTGTATAATATAATATACTCACACGAAACAATCAACTGGAGTACTAGGATTAATATCCAAAAAATTAGTATTAATCGTAGATGGATGTGCGACGGAAACGGAATATTGTTGATGGTAAATGGCTTCTCTGGATCTTTCACAATTCACCGTTTCTTGTTTTACACAACCATCTGTAAAAAAAAAAAACAAACCAAACAAACAAATATAATTCATTCTAAGTATTATGTGTAAAAAGTTCGTTCATATTATTATATATTATTAATTAATTGGATCTTAATGTTTGTTATCTTATGTTATGTTAACTTGTTGTATCATTGATAATAATACAAGCAAACGTGTTTAACTATAAGCGTACGAATGAATGACCAACCCCCATAGCTCGAGGGGTAGTTTAAATAACGATAGGGATGTATAAACACACACACGCGATTACATTCAGGGCTAATCGGATTTGCCTTTTTCGATGATACCATTTACTCGATCATTGATTTACATTGATATTTCCTTCTAATTGATTATATTGTATGTAAATTCTTTTGTTTCAATATATCAATGATTACTTAAATAAAATATCTTAATATTTTAATAACAATTATCACGCGTACAAATACATTCATGTTGGTGCGTTGACATTTCGTAGAATTTATTTTATAATGAAATTTTATAAATGTTACGAAATAAATTTTATAACAGAGAGAGAGAGAGAAGAAGATAATAATAATATTTAAATTAATAATTGTTAGATTCTTCTTCTTTTTTTTTTTACAAATTTGTTATTCTTATATTTAATATAAAATTTAATTTTTTTTTATATTTATTACTATAATTATAATAATATTATATAATATACTAGGGATGCCCAGTTATGCATTGCTGTGGCTGACAATCAGTCCAATACACACGTCTTTAAGTCAACGAATTACCTTATACCACCATCTGTTAGAATCTTATCGAACTAACAGAGATAATCATGACTCTTTGTTAATAAACAAATAATATTGCGATTATAAATTGAGATATAAACTATCCTATCTTTCAAGTTAGATGAAACTGCACACAGTGAACAAAATTTGATTAAAATCGGTTCAGTAATTTAGGAGTCCATTGCGGACAAACAACGTGACACGTGAAGATATTAAAAGAATTTTGAAAAAGAATCTTAGACTTGTGATACTTTCTCTACATGTATTTATTTCATAAGAATTTGTCGATTTTATACCAATATCTATTCCCACTCTTTCTCTTGTTCCCTCTCTCTCTCTCTCTCTCTCTCTCTCACTCTCTATCACTCTCTTTATCTCGTAACAGTAAACTTCCGATGTTTACAAATACAATGATCGCCGGAGGCCCCTGACTTACGCTTCCCACGGCTGGAGTCTGTTTGATTTATCGAAGGGCCTCACCCCTCGTCCGCACAAAATCGTCGGTATCCCCCATTAACTTAGCCCTCAATCCCCCTTTCGTCGTTCCCTTTACCCATGTGTCTTCAGGTCTTCTCCCTTTTTTTCCCTTTTTTTTTTTTGTTGTTGTCTTCTTCTTCCACGTGCCAGAGCTTGCAACGATGCGTCTTCACTTCCGGTTCTAGCACGTGCATATAACTGAAGTTGACTTTCTCTTACTATCAAATATGTCTTCCTATTTTCTTCTTTTTCTTTTTATTATTATTATTATTTTTTTTTTCTTCTTTTTTATTCTAGCAAAAGAGAAACCAATAATCATCGTTAATGCACTTGATAAACGATAATTATATGCACTCGTGTTATACAAAGTACGATTCCCATATTTCGAATAAATTTATTAGGTTGAATCACTTCCGTTTTTTTATGAGACAAAAACCACTGATAAGTGCAACACACCTTTCATGGAGTTTTTTTTTGTTTTTTGTTTTTTTTGCACTCTTTGCAATTGTTCAACGTATCTATTGGATTTTGCTTTTCAATATTACCTTTAAAAGGTTCGTCAAAGTTGGAAATACGTCGTTGCACTCGGTTCATCTTTTAAAATCGTATCTCCAAAAACGGAATTTGACAAATCAATTTCTGAACTGCTCAATCAGTTATCAGTCCTGCACTGTATAAGCTGTATATTTTTTCAATTGCCACTTTAGTGCTAATTGCCTTGTTTCAATTCTTAAAGCATTACATGTCGAATATGCACTTTTTACTATTCCATTTGAGTGGGTTAAGAAAAATGGTTAAATGTAACATTGACTGTATAAAAAAGTTAACAGAAGACTAAACTGAATCCCTCATCTATACAGTGATATTGAAAATCCGTTTGTTACGGTGACTTATAATAGGTAAATACGAAAAATAGATTTTACATAATCGCATCGGAAGTTACTTATAACTCGACCGAATATTTTGATTGTACAATTTAATATTTAAAAAAATCAAATTATATTGTTTTAATTTTTTTTTCTCTTGATAATAACACGTTCATCATCATTTCATTATAATCGTATAATTAATAATAAAAATGTAATCACAGAGGTCAGAAATCGTCAAAACCATTTGTGAGTCGGAAGAAGTCAAAAATTACAATTTACAAAATTTCAAAGTATTTAAAAGAGCCAAAAAATGTTGTCTTGCCAACAATAAATAGTACTCGGCATAAATCAAGTTTTTTTGATTAATAAAAAAAAAAAAACTAATCTATTGATTCATCGATGCCTAATCCACATTAATCGATTCAGAGCCGCAGTTTCACATGGAAAGAGTTGCATGTGGCTCGCGAGCCGCAGGTTGCCGATCTCAATGATTTAAACAAATCCTAATATATTCTAATAAATTTTTTAAAACAAACATATAATTAATATCTAATCTCTGTCCTTTCTCTTTGTACTCATTGAAAAAATTGGGCCCCTTTTGCAGGATATTAATCATGATACCGATCGTTTAACTGGTTCGCATATTAATATAAGTAGGTACGTTTAAAAGAAAAATAAAGGAAAAAAAGGGTGGGGGGGAAAGAAAAAAAAAAGAAATGGCCTCTGGCTTAATATAAAGTGCTTACTCGCATAATCCGATATCGATGATCAGCCTACGGTTGAAGCACACTAGTGTTGATTTTTCTCTCCCGCTTTAAAAAATGGAAAGAAGAAATCACCCTCGAGCTAGCGAACGAACGAACGAACGAACGAACGAACGAACGAACGAACGAACGAACGAACGAACGCGTTGGTTTAATAAAAACTCCTGTGCTGTGTTCTCTTCTCTCTTGCCACCCTACCTGAAGTTTACGCAGTGGAATATTCAGGAACGCGAAAGCGGGTGCAAAAAGAAACAAACAAAGAAAAAAAAGATAAATGAGAAAGAAAGAAAAAGGTTGAAGTCTGAAAGAGACTAACAAAATATATATATATATATATATATATATATATGTAAAATATCTTTTAAAAATATTTAGTCGAATTTATTGGAATATTTTCAAGGAACGATGTGTGTTTGAAAAATGTAGAAAAGAAAATATAATAATATAATACAAATTATAATTATAAATAAACATATTTTACTATAATTTTTGTAACATTAGAAATTGTATGAAATATATATATATATATAATATTTATAGTAATATTATAATATAATAATATTAATTATATATAATATTAATATATTAATTATAATAATATTATATATATATATATATATATATATATA
>NW_015149002.1:709138-720613 GCF_001465965.1 Polistes dominula
AAAATATATATATATATATATATATATATATATATAATATAATGAATAAAAATATAATAATAAAATAATACTATTATATATATATAAATATATTTTATATATGTATATTACTATTTGTTCTTTGTATATGTGTTAGGTAATAGAAATTAGTTAGTTATAGTAGTCTATCATGTTTCCATGAGTGTAGCATCGATTCATTTAGAGATTAACTTCCTTCAAATTAGAAATGGCGGTAATTGTAGATCTACTTACGATGAAATCCAAATGAACGAGTAATTTGTACGTAACATCTGATGTATCGATTCGATGCTTTTATAATTATCACTATGACTTAATAGAAATATCAAATAAATAATATTTTTAATAGAAAATAATATATGTATTATTATGTACACTAACTTGGTATTTGATGAAATTCTGGCACGTATTGCTCGCTACTTTCTGTTTCACAACTGCTACCTGTAAAATAAAATTTAACAAAAAAATACATCAAGACAAATGTAATCAATAAATAAATAAATAAATTATTGATTCATATGCAACGATAAATAGACGAGAGATTTCATCAGAGTGATAATTATAATTAAAAGTATACTAAATGTGTGAGCCAAGGGATATTTCAAACCTTGTCGCTACTTTCCCTTCCCTTTTATTACTGTAATATCTACAGTGTTAATCAAAATTAATTAAAATTAATGTTGTTACCAGTTAAAAGGTGCACATAATCGATTCTAACAAAATCATATCAATTATGATATATATATATCTAATTAGTTTTCTAGATTGAAATCTACACTTTTATATGATAGTAGTGTTACACTTCTTTAAAAAATAAAAAAAAATAAAAATACGTAAGATTTATTTTTCATTATGGTTAATAGCACTTTTTTATAAAATAGATTGTACATCGATGAGAAAAAAAAAATAAAACGAAACTTCGTAAAATTGGATAATAGATGAATGAACAACTCAGCACGTCTTGGTACTGATTGTCATTTTCAGAATGTAATCTTCTAATGGTGCTTTGATACGTTCAACTTCAATTAGAAAAATAACACTAGTTGTAGGGGGGTCAGGTTTTCTTTAGTATATGTTCAAATTATTGATCTAAACGATAATCTATCTCTAACAAAGTAACGCGTTTAAATTGTATTGATGTAATTAAAGTTATTAATCTTTACTTTATAAAATTATAGATAATTTTTATATAATATTTTATTAAATTTTTATTATAATAATACTTTCAGAACTATTTATCAGATAAACAATGTCGTCTATTACACGTTTCATATATATGTATATTTAAATATGTTTTTATTAATAATATTATTAATAAATTATATTATTCTCTTAAATTGTTAGATAAAAAATAATCTGTTTAATTTTAAATGTAATTGTTTAACTAATAATTATCTGATTATTTGTTATTGTATTTTCTTTGAAATTAAAGAAAAATAAAATTAATAGAAGAAAGAAAGAAAAAAAAATCGCCCGAACAGGGACTCGAACCCTGGACCCTCAGATTAAAAGTCTGATGCTCTACCGACTGAGCTATCCGGGCTCCGAGCATTCCGAAGCAAAATGTATTTCATATGCACTGTATATATTTTATACATTTATTTAAATATTTCTAAATGTATATAAATGAAAAATATTAATATAAACTTTAAAATTTTATTATAATTATTATGACTTACCATCGTGCAACCAAGATTCCTGTCTAGTATAATCTTGAGAAGGATATAATTCGCTTCCTGTAACACAAAATAAATGACATTTAATATTTAATTTACAGAATAATAAACCAACATATATATATATATATATAAATATAAATAATTATAATATTAGAAATTTAATAAAAATTCAATGATATTCCAAGAGAAGATATGAAAGAAAGCAAGTCTAATGAACTTGTACAAATGATAAAGAAAAATAATTACAGAGAAAAGAAGAAAAAAAATGGCGACGTGCGAGAGAAGGATACACCAGAGAGAATAAGAAAACGAAGGGATGAATCAGAAGCAAAAACGAACCCTTCGATGCGAGAACATACATACATAAGAATATATATTTGTAGGACACCGTATGACGTGGGGTGCGTTTAATGGATCTCAAGATTCGCCATGGGTAGCCACTCGTTGGTAACTTTGTTTTGTTCGTACGCAGAATCCCGTCCAACGAATCGAATCTATTTAAGCATCAGCTCATTGCTTAGAGATAATGATACCTACTATCCTTTCAATGAAATAGTATTTCAACGAATAACAAGAACATCGACAGATTATTCTATTATTCGATCTCGTTATCATCAATTTTTATGGAATATTTATTACAAGAAACAAACAAAAGAAAACAAATTGAAACAAAAAAAAAAACAAACACGGACAAGTTAATTATTTGAATAAAATAAAAATATGAAGGGTTGGTTGGTTGGTTGGTTGGTTTGTCGATGATTGAAAAATATCGAAGAATCGTAACAATATTTAGAACGTTTTGTGATTCCCTCCTATCAGAATTCTGTGACGTTGTAACATTTTTCAATGCAGAATCACAAGAGCCAAAGAATGAATGGGAACGGTTGGTAGGGCGTAATACGATTACGATAGAGAAATTGCGGCGTTATAGGTGGTGATTGAGTTAGTCGGAGGTGGTCCATCCTGACTGCCGTCTCACACCACAGCGTGCCGATGCTAGATATAAAGTGTCAATCATTGAAGCCAGATTTCCATAGGGCTCTTACGAACAGGAGGGTTACGTTTATGGTACTGTATAACTTGCTTCTATGAGAACATACCATGGCAAAAGGGAAACTCTTTTGGGTTGATAATTTCTTACTTATTGAATTTCATTAAAAAAAAAAAAAAGAAAGAAAAAAAAAAAAAAAAAAAAAAACAATACAATATCTAGTATTGTGGATCAATAAGAAATGTATTCTTAATGAGATCTACTAAATGTAATATGATAACATAATCCTACACACATAGTTTTACTACAAAGTAACCTATCAACTATCTTTGTAACACATAACCTATCCTACACGTGATTCGTTTGATCATTAGAAATGTTTTAGTTTGGTACTACAATGAACTTAAAGGTTCAGTAGATGAACGGTTCATTCTATCGTTGAAAAGGCAATTGAAAGGATGATTTTGTCTATAATTGCCTGCTAGACTCGACCACATCGTTTCTCCATCAAAGATAGAGTATAATCCTGAGCGACGAACCGTAGAAAATATAATATCGTCGTTGATGCGACTATATAAAGATATCGACTCGACAGTCTGCGAGTGACAGCCTCTCTTCGGGGGTCGATCTGTGTCTTTCTTTCTCTTTCTCTCCCTCTCTCTCCCTCTCTCCCTCTCTCTCTCTCTTTATTTCTGTATACCACTACGTTCCTCCTACCCATACATCTTATGCGTGTTTCTAATCGAGCCCTCTCTACGTCTATACACTTTTCTTATATGTTCACGACGTTTACCAGTATATTGGTTGAAGTCATGTTAGAAACTTCGCGACCTGATAGAACAGCCGCAAGAAGAAGAAGAAGAAGAAGAAGAAGCAGTTTAACAACGTGATGTTATCAAAAGCTTCAATCTTACAGAAGAGAGACACACTATAGAATGAAAAGGTACGGTGAGAGAGAAAGAGAAGGACTGGGATTTTCTTCTCTCGTACTTTTCCCTTACTTCCTTTTTGTTCACCAGCTTTTATCTCATCTTGAAAAATCGATAAACCATGTTGTCCTATCTAGTTGTACGTTTTTCCGCTTTTTACCTGGATTTTATATATATATATATATATATATATACATGTATATTGAAATTTTTCTGTTTGTATGAAAAGTATATTTAAAGTTGTATTAAGCTTACCAGGTTGCGTTTTCTCGTCGTTTCTCGCCTGTGATGTTGAATAATTATTGTGAGTACAATACTCGCTGTTGGTTGTTTGAACCGAGACAGCTAATCTTCCATAATCTTCTGATGGCTGATATGAAATTAAAAAAGAAACAAACAGTTAGTGTTAAATATATATTGTTAGTACTATTACATAACAATTAAATAAAAAATCGTTTGATATATATATATGTATATACAGTTTTATAAAACTAAACCAATCAAACTGTAGTATATATATATATATATAGAAGAAACAAGCTTGACGACGAGCCTGCCAGGAAAGTTGAGAAAAGGGAGAAAAGTGAGAAAGGAAGAGAAATAGAGAATGAGAGTGAGAAAGAAAGAGGATAAGGAAAGGAAGAGAGATGAGATGCGGCACAGAAGACATCCGGTGAATGATTGGATGGGTCCTTCCTTGCGGAGCAATCTTGTGGTAAACTTGATTACCGGTTTCGGGAATTCTCAGTTATTAACGCGCATTCCGATAACTTTGTGGGCGCCTTCGATATCACGAATTTTGACTAGACGTTCTGATTTTCTTCCTTTCCTAAGTTTCCGACTTTGTTTCACTACTGGTAGAACGAATTTTATGGTGAAATCTTTTCACCTTTAACTAAATAAGTTACAAATGTCTTTCGTAAACAATATTTATTCATTTGAATAAATTATTATTATTATTATTATTATTAATGGATGGATTGGTTGTAGAATTTTAATAATATTAAAATGAGAAATATTTGATTGATATTTTGATCATATTTTTATATCCACCGTTTCTTTTCTCTCTCTCTCTCTCTCTCTCTCTCTCTCTCTCTCTCTCTCTCTCTTTCTTTCTCTTATACTACGTTCTTTACTTTCCAATATTTTTCCTCGACACTAATTAACAGAGATTTGCAAATTAATCGACTTAATGATCATGGGGTAAAGCGTTAAATCCACGTGGCACGTGTCAAGACATAAATCTTAATTCACTCTGGGTATTTGATTAGATTTAATCATTAATAATACTTTGTTCGTCATAATAATAATAAAAAAAAAAAAAGAAAGAAAGAAATTAAATACACATATGAACCGTTCAGTGCACACATCGATTAATTCCACTTTTAGAAAAATCTTTAATTTAAGTATCAAAGTACTTGATATAGTCATAACTTTTTATATTTATAATAACTTTCTTGAATAATAAAGATTAACAAACATTAAACTGCAACATTTGTTTGCCCATTGATAGGAATTTAAAAAACAATATACCATACACTATTTCATCGCATTTTTCAATTTTTTGTTTTATGGAGTTAATCGATGTGTGCACTGAACGGCTCATATCCTTTTATCTAAGGTTTATCAATATTTTATGCATAGTATTATTAAAAATAATCTACTAAGAAAAGACAATTGTAATATTTTGAAACGTAACATTTTCACATGGAAATAGAAAAGAATAAATGACACGAATAAAAATGTATTACAATAGTTAAAAGAACTATTGTAGATCTTTCTTTTTTTTCTTTTTTTTTTTTGTATATCGATGATGAAATCAATCGAACGAATTAACGTGGTAATGATTCGTAAGCGGAAAGTGCAAACATTGCCGTGTGCCGTTTAACGTATGGTCCCCCATGACTTTTCCCATCGGATGCGTTCATGACCCAACCGAATGTTAAGTGTCAGTGCAGTTACCAACGCCAGCAGAGTAACGTTACGCACGTGTTCGTATGTATATAGATAGATGAGATGTGCACGCGTACATATACATACATATATATATTATATGTGTGTGTGTATATATATGCGATGCAACCCAACAGAGAAAGAGAGAGAGAGAAATAGAATAAACATACACGTTCGTCTCTTTCAAACATTCGTGA
Organism: Polistes dominula; assembly: GCF_001465965.1. The sequence goes on from NW_015149002.1 coordinate 714,906, forward strand.
AAAAGAGAAGATACTCATGAACATCGAGAAGGGGAACGCCCCGTCGTTCTTCTCGAGTTTGCGAGGGTTAGACACCCCCTTCATTCTCATAACTACCCCACCCTCGTAATTGCGCACTTCGCTTCGCTTTATAATAAAGTCATCTTACAGACAACGATGGGTTAATACCTACGCGAACAGATTTCTGACCTTTTCGATTTGAATCCGACGGATTCACGAGAAACCGATTATATTCTTAACCCCTTCTTAAGCAGTAATGATTTTGAAAGAAAAAAATACGGCCAAAAAAAATCATTTTTTGTTGTTGTTGTTATTGTTGCATAAAAACATAGTTTAGAACATCGTTTTGACAACAACAACAAGAAAAATACAGAAATAATGAATATTTTAATGTTAATTTTGGGATTTTGTTTCACATTGCAAAGAGAAGAGCCGAATATTGCAATGTTACACGTACGTCGATTTTTGAATCTTTCTTTTCGAATTACTATTTTGGAAAGAACATTTTTCGAAAAAAAAAAAAAACGATTATTTTTTCTTTGCTTTCATATTTTTATTTTCAATTTTTCTATTGTATTTAAGTGTAAACAATCATAGAAATATGAAATAATACGCCGCTCGAGTTAACTCGAGCGTGCTGCTTAAGGGGTTAAAAGATAAGGGTTGTATATATATATTTCGATTATAAATTAAGATATAAACTATCCTATCTTTCAAGTTGGATGAAACTGCATACAGTGTACAAAATTTTATTCAAATTTGTTCAGTAGTTTAGAAGTCCATTGCGGACAAACAACGTTACACGTAATTTATATATATATATATATATATATATATTAAGATAAGATAATATTAAATTATAATATATATTATATTTTATAAAATCCTTAAATTGAATTCCTTCTTTTGCTATATCATTTTTCAAATATCTTTACTTTCTCATTCGTTTTTATTAATTAGATAAAGAAAGAAATAGTTTAGCTACTTTGATATATATATATATATATATCAAATACGAATGTTCTCTTTACACCTTAGTTCAAGAAAAGAGGGTGCGAAAACAATGACTATCCTAACCACTCGAAGACGAACAATACTTGTCAGCACGAGCAGGCCAACTATCCCTGAGAAAAGTATCAATCCAGTGATTGTGTACTCTACTCGAACTTAACAATAGAAAAAAGAAAAGTAGATACAGTTTCTAATCTTCAAAGTAAATATTTTCTACTATTAGTCTTTCTTTTGAAAAGAAATTAAAGAAAAAAAAAAAAAGGAAAGTTTTTAGGTAACTTCGAAAATAAAAGGACATTTTGGATGATCATTGTTGAACAGATATATGTTATACGAGCTGACAAACAGAACCGAATCACCCCCCCCCCCTCTTTCGATTCCCTTATGGGAAATTCGACTGGTATCATATGCACTCGAACACAAGAGTCAATTAAGCGGTGATACAAGCACGTGAGTAAAGTACGTGGGAATCGGCTGATTATTCGAATAGAGAAACATAAATCAAGCATATTTCTAGAGAGAGAGAGAGAGAGAGAGAGAGAGAGATGTACTATGTCTCTTTCACCCCCTCTTTTCTATACTTCTCGAACATAGGGTAACCATCGACCACCCATGGTTTACAGTTATAGATGTGTCACCGTTACGATAGCATCTATATTCTAAACTTGACAATTTCTTTATATTAATATTCTTACAAACAATTATATAATAAAATACTTTAAAAGTAAAGAGATAAAATTACAATAAAAATGTGTGAACAATATTTACAATTATTTAATCTTGATCATTTTTCTAAACAATGTTAATTGTATTCAAATTGTTTGAATTTTGAACACTTGAATAAAAGTAACGATACTGACCAATCCATGTTAAAAGCTTTTTCTATGTAAAGAAAATGATGGAGATTTTTACAGACACATATATATAACATCTACACACGCACAACTATATATATATATATATAGGGAGAGAGAGGAGGGGAATGCAATGGTTCAAGCAGTGGTGACAATTACGTGTTTAGAAGACACAAAGGGGTTTCACCCGTGGGACGAGCCATCGATGCGTGGAGTCGCGTGCCAGGGCAATTTGGTAGTTGAGGATCATCGTTCGGAAAGTACATTATGTTTTGTTACGCTTCACTATATGATCTCCATTGTAAACCTTGAGTGGCTTTATGGTCACAAAAGCTTTACCAATGGTATTCTACAAGCTACGTAACTTTCTTATATTTGTCATCGAAAAATACATCTTTTAAACTTATCATGTGTTTTTTTTTGTTCTTTTTCAATTTAACTTATCATTTTTGTACATCTTTTTTCTGGTTTCTTATTGATTCTTTTTTTTTTTTTTTTACTTTATAATATAAATATATTTATTGACACGTGAATATTTCTAATATTTTTCTAAATATAATCAAACGATAAAAATACTGTTAACAAATATCAAATTGTAATTGTTTAATATTAGATTGTCAAGTATGAAATGGAACAAAAAGTGCACATAATTGAATTCGATTTTGCCCCATTTCATACTTGACAAACTAATACATCTGTGTATTAACTTCTTCAAGGAAACTGATACAAATTTATACATTTAATTTATTTATTATTTTCCTGTACATTTATTGTTTGTCCAATTTATTTCTGATTCAAAAAATCGTTGTTAATATAAAATGAATAAAGGAAGAAATTAAATGAGAAATGAAATCTTTTTTTATTTTCTTTTCACATGACAAAAATCATCCCTGAAGAAGTTCAAATTCTTATTTAATATATAATCTATTTTATAACACATTATTAATTATACATTATTATAATACATAATAATTATAAATATTCAAATATAATCGACTCTATTTGTGCTCATTAATTATGAAAGTGATCTAAGTGAAAATTAATAAAAAAAAATGAGTTATATCAATTATTACGAAACTACATTATTATAAACTAAATAAATTCAATGTAATTTGAAAATGATATTATGAAAAATGAATTGTTAAATAATGTTTGTTATTTCAATATTATGTAGAATTCATAATAGTGTTCAAATATAAATCTTGAAATATCTCGAAACAAGAGATATATGACTTGAACCATTTTCATAATTATAAGGAACATTTCATTTCTCCCTAATAATAATATAATTAAGAAAAATATGAAAATATTTAATACACTCTATTACATTAATAGAAACATACCAATCTCCCCAAATTTGCGGTAGCAGCTGGTACCTCCTGATCGGGGAGGTTCATCGTTAATCGTTTCTAACACTTTCCTTGTTATCCAAGATTTATCGCGCTCGTTATAAACAAAATTCACCAAAATAACAAAACAAAAGAAAAGAAAAGAAATTATTTAATTAAATGGTGAACAAAAAATCTAGAAATCGAAAGATAGAACGACAAAAACCACCATTGCAACAAGAAAGAAAAAGAAGAAGAAAACTAACGACTAACGAAGAAATATAAACGTAAGCAAAAAATAAGAGATCAAAAAAATAGAAAAGTCTCGTTCTCTCGATATGATTTCGATTCGATCTTGTCAACACGAACGTCACGAAGTTCGAAAAGAGAACTGATTCCGAATCGAGTGATTTGATTTCGGGTAGACGCGGAAAAGACATCCCCCGTTTTGCCAGTCCTACGTCCTTCCTCTTTCTATCTTTCAAGGGGTTGTGTCTCCAATCTGTCTACGCCCACATCGTGACGTCGAAAACAGTCCTGCGCGGCTTTTGATACTTAGGGGGTTGTTTCCTACCAATGCTTGGTAGGCGGAGCTTGAATTCATTGGCGGCATGCAGCACCCTTCTCGTATTATACGAAAGCTTCCTTCTCCACGAAGAACTTCTCTTCTTTGATAGACTTTTCTCTTTACTATGTCACTTATTTCTATAGTATACACGTCATAACACACAGTGTTGAATTTCTGAATACATTTGTAAAAACGTCTGGGGAAAAAATGTCCATTGGAATTTATACGTTATATCAAAAAAANATATATATATATATATATATATATATATATATATATATATATATATATACTACTAGTACACAAAATGAATAATCTTATGTGTTTTGAGTAATAATCTAAAAAATAAGCTGAAACATTTTGAAATAGCATCATCATCATCATCATCATCATCATCATCATCATCATCATCATTATCATATAACTACTAAATGAAATAAGTCCTATGTATAATTCTTATTGTACAGCTCAGGGATAATTAAAGAAGAAGACGACACATTTTTTATACAATGTGTACACTATTGAAAATGCGAGTTCATGAATAATAACAAAAGAGCATAACATTATTGTACTCTTTTTTTCTTTCTTTTTTTTTTTTTTTTCTAATCAAATATCAAATTTATAGATTTATTGTAAACACGTGTAAATGGTCGAACGAGGGATAAGTTTATTCTGAAATGACAATAAGAAGATGTTAAAATCATCATTTCACGCGTAACAACAATTATAATAATTTTATTTTAATATAAATATATAATTTATTGTAAAAATGTATAATATATATTACTTACTTCACATCGGCAAACGGTTTTTCTTCGAAAAAACAAAAACAAATGAAAACTAATAACTGTCACAGATACATCGCAACGCCCTCTATACTTACTCTATCATAAATCAAAAATAAATCAAATTAGAAATATAATGAAACTTTTTTCCTATTAAATATGCATTTGTAATATATGCTAGGAATAACGTTGTTTTGTTTTTATAAAAATTAATTTTCTAAATTTTCTATTAAATATATATATATATATATATATATATGAAAATTATATGTGAATTGAAAAATAATAAATTTTAATCAAAAGAAAATATGTTTAACGTAGTTAACCATATCGATAAAGTTGTTTTAAGTGATGACATAGAATGATAAGAAATGATTATCTACTTTGTCGATAAAACAGTTTAATAATAATAACTCGATAAATCAAATCTTTGTTTTTGTCAATTAATAATGAGAATATCTTTGAAAGAAAATATTACATATTTTTACGTGATAATGTATTTCATAAAAATTACACAGACATATTGTGTTTAATTATTTTCTAATTGGTACGATTTAAAAAACAAAAACAAAAAAGAAGAAAAAATGATAATCACATTATATAAAATATAGAAAATAAAATAAAATTACGAATAAAAACGTTATAAACACATTCAAAAAAAAAGAACTGTATTTATAATAGTATTTTTTATTTTATTAGTAAGTATTATTAAACTCTTTACATAGTTTATCATTATCATGAATAACTGATAGAATTCTTAGAGATTAATACATTCACTCGTTCTCAATGCACGCAGTATTTACCACTCGATAATTATACTCGCTTTTCATGACTTATTCATCGTTCATCAATCCTCATAAGACAAACTTATAGAATAATTCTAATTAAACATATTACAAAATCTATTTCACTAATGCATCCCACAAGTTAAATGTAAACTTACGTGGAGGGCAAAGTTTCTGAAACCGAGCTTCCTTTCTTTTTTTGTTTTCTTATTTATTTTTTTTTTTCTTTCTTTCTTAGAGAGAATTAATAATAAAAATCAAATGTGAATATTTATATTATAAATATATATATATATATATATATATATATATATATATATATATATATACTACTAGTACACAAAATGAATAATCTTATGTGTTTTGAGTAATAATCT
>NW_015149002.1:721358-759633 GCF_001465965.1 Polistes dominula
TTTTTTTTTTTCAATGAAATTTCAAATTCACTTGTTTACAATTCAAAAATTGTATTGAGAACAAATAAAAATGTTGATAAATTGTACACAATTTGGTTTCAGTTAATTTCATCAAATAAATAAATAAATAAATAAATACAATATTGGTAGAAAAATTAATACAGTAGCATTGATGTCAATTTGATAATCACTAATAACAACTTAAGTTAACACCATAAACATTATTATCAAATGTGACAGACTGAAAAATGTTAACAAAATATTATTGATACATTTTTATAATACTAAATTGTCAATGTTAATCTGGTTCATGTGAAAATCATATTTTAATTAATTCATTTATATTATTATTATAGTCCAATTCCATTCACCACAGTAGAACATGAATTTTTGTTTTGTTTTGTTTTGTTTAGAAGCTAACGACAGAAAAAAGATTCTTTTTTTTTTTTTTCAACATTAAATTAAATGAAATTTTAAAATTGTAAATGTGGATATTTGATTCTAAAAAAAAAAAAAAAAAAAAAACAATTGTAAGAAACTGCATATCTATCTTTGTTACATTTTTGTTTGTTTAGTAAATTAATTAATTTCTAAATGTATTTGTAAGTATATTCTCGTATATCCGCAATGAATTGAAAATAAATTTGTATAAAATGTATCACTTTAAATGATAACAAAATACAGTTTATTATTTTGTTTTTTTTTACTTCTATAAATTTCATATAATTATTTGATAGAATTTGAATAAATCTACAAGAGAAATATTGTATAATTCCTGATTGTGTTTATATTGTATATCTGTTCTTAATGTACAAATTTTGAATACAGTAAATTTGTAATCAACCAAAATAATCAATTAATATTTAATTTAATTAATATATTTTATATATCGATTACATTAATTAATAATAATAATAATAAAAAAATTCACATGAATATAAGAAATTAATTGTGCAAAAGTTAGATTATATTTGTTTGTATATAATTACAAACACTTTAAGTAAACTAATTTTTTTCTTTTTTTTTTTATTTTAATTATTAATGAAAAAAAGTGATGAACATTTAGTTAACATTTGAAGTGATACATCATCATCATCATTATCATCATCAACACACTTTATATGACAATATATTAAGCATGTGTTAATTCATTTTCAGTTATTAAACGTAACTGAATGAAAAAGAGACAAATTATAATGTAATTTACAGTATCGATAATAAGTTAGGACTACAATATATATATATATATATATATATATATCATCATTTTCATAACATTTGAATTAATGTAAGGACATTGAAATATTATGCAGTCACACGAGAATCACATATAAGGTGCCTAAGATCATATAAAAAGAATAAGAACGTTGAAACATTCATGAAGAGTGCAAACTTCATACACGATCCCAACACATCACATTATATAAAACATTGTAATACTTATAGAAAATATTTATACTTTCTTGTTATTTCAATTTTACACAATGAAAATGATAAGTGATGCATTTTAATATTTACTTTGGAACTCTAATTAATTTCTTGTTATATGTACTCTCTAAAACCCTATTTTATTTCTCTCTCTTTCTCTCTTTCTCTCTCTCTCTCTCGCGCGCGCTCTTTCGCACTCTTTCTCTCCCCCCATCTCTCTCTCTCTCTCTCTCTCTTAAAAAAAACTTTTTTGTCTGTCACGAGCATTCAAGTATCTATAAACGTTCCTTTAATATATATATATATAAAATAAAAAATAAAAAAACAGGATAAAGAGTTCATATTTTAATTAAGATTGAATATTAGGTACAGTATTATTTATTATTGAAACTAACTGAATCAGATCAAATACTTATTGTTTAATGGCCCCGATAGTAAATGAACTTAACGAATGTAATTTTTTTTGTAGATAAGAGATATATATATATATATATGTTGCATATTAATTATGAACGAAAGAAAAATATTTCATCAATTTTGATTAATACATTGTACATTTTATATAAACTTTTCACCATCGAGCTAATGTGTTACCCTTCGAAATAGAGTTTATTGAAAAATGGTTACCATTTTGTAACTTACAATATTAAGTGGAACGTAATAATAAGTGGAACAGAGAGTTTTTACTTGGATATCCTTTAAAATCATTGATTTTTTTTGTTTTTTGTTTTTTTAAGTGTTTTAAATATACAATGAATTGAGCAAGAGTGGAGCATAAACAAATGCTAGTATTTGTTTTTTTTTTTTTTTGTGATTAATTTTCATTTACAAGATGCCACTTCATCACGGCCTGCACAGTGGATCATATATACAGCATATAATATTATAATATTACAGTAAAACGTCACTTTACTATGTTGCACTATAATGGCCATTACAATGCAACAGCACGCAGATAAAAACACACATTCATCTAGGACATTTATGTTACCTCAAAAGCCTGCTACGACGATACTATTTAATGCAAATTCATGTTTCATCCATTATTGTACTTAAAGTTCGCTTGCTTGTACTTGTCCTAAATGCATTTTATAAGTCATGCAGCTATCATAGCTCTTTTGTGCACTTTCTTTTTTTTTTTTTTTGTTATTTCTTCTTGATGGCCAAGTAATTTACTATATGCACGTGAAATTTCTTTATCACATGTTNAAAAAATTACACATTAACAAACCATTAATTATGATAATATACATACATATATATATATATATATATATATATATATATATATATATATATATATACTACTAGTACACAAAATGAATAATCTTATGTGTTTTGAGTAATAATCTAAAAAATAAGCTGAAACATTTTGAAATAGCATCATCATCATCATCATCATCATCATCATCATCATCATCATCATTATCATATAACTACTAAATGAAATAAGTCCTATGTATAATTCTTATTGTACAGCTCAGGGATAATTAAAGAAGAAGACGACACATTTTTTATACAATGTGTACACTATTGAAAATGCGAGTTCATGAATAATAACAAAAGAGCATAACATTATTGTACTCTTTTTTTCTTTCTTTTTTTTTTTTTTTTTTTTTTTGTTATTTCTTCTTGATGGCCAAGTAATTTACTATATGCACGTGAAATTTCTTTATCACATGTTATCCTTAGGGTAGTTTTGTTTCGTTTCGTTTCGTTTCGTTTCTTTTCTTTTTTTTGTTATATGTCCATTGTACTTTTTTTTTTTTTATGCATGTATCAAATTATGTATCACACCTAAAATCTAATATCCTTTAGAATACGCACATATAAATCAATAAACGACATTAGCTGCCTTCATAAAGGAAAGAAAAACAACAACAACAAAAAAAAGAAAAAGAAAAAGAAAAAAAAGAAAAAAAAATGTAGAGAGGAGAAAAATTGATAGATAATATTTCACTCTAAAGAATAAATGATAATAAAGTCAGTAATAAATATATACTACTTATATAAGAGAGAGCAACTCAATTAAAAACAAGTCCTTAATTTCTGCAGATAATGGTGAAGAAACTCATTGATCAATTGAATTACTTGCATTAATGAATTAATTAAAATAAAATGTTTCTTATAATAGGACAAGATTTGATATGAGTGAGTTATCAAATTAAAAGGATGTAATAATGATTTGAATTCTTTCGCGATCGTAAGTTAATAATAAATCAAAAAAGAATTCTCTGTGTGTGTAGAGTCTATATTATATAACAAAATCATTTGACAATGTATAAGCTGAATTTTTTTTGTTTTTTTTTTTTGTTTTTTTTTTTTCTCCGCACATGACTCCGCATACATATCAATCTTTATTTTAGAACAGACTCATACGACCAAAACTGTAGAAAGTGTGGGATATTTCGCAAAGCACAGTACATCATCACAAATTCTCCTATGTAAAAGTAAGAGTGTCATATAGTATACTGTGTTGTTCATTGAGCCAGATGATGCAACTATCACATAGCACTATTAAATGCATTATTGTTGTCACATGTACGGTGCTGTTGCTATTAATACAAAAAATTGTTTACTCTGTCTCTTAGCAACAAACTTCTCTCATTACAAAATTCTGCCATGTTCTTTTTCAATCCACTAATTAATCGGCAGTTGATGATGTATGAACGTCATTATTCATCTCTTACACAAACATATCAGTCAATAATTTATTCTGAGAAGTAACCATCCTTCTTATACATGAAATAGCATCGTTAAGCAGGCATTCACACTTTTTTTTTTTCCACAACAGAAATTCGTTTCCTTTTAAAATCCTATAACAGACAAACAAACAGTCACCATGTTTTGGGCTTACCTCATTAACAAGAGTGTGATATTTTAAACTTGGCTTTAATAAATATGCAATGTGTATCCACTTTGATGGTGGCTGTACTAGTGGTAGTTGTGTTGTTGTTGTTATTGTTATTGTTGGTGGTGGTGGTGGTGGTGATGGTAGTTGTGAGAGTAGTTGCAAATATAATAATTTCTACATCATAGTGTTTGTCGTTTAATCTTGCACAAAATATCAGGCAAGAATTACAGTTTATTCAGTCCTGCATCTCCTCCGGTAATTCATGAGGATTGAGAATACCCGGTACTGCCATTTGTTGTCTCCTTTTTTCTTCCTGAGCCAATCGCAAGGCTGTTTCTCTTTCTTCCAAATAAAGATCAGAGTCATCTTCTCCAGTATATTCCTAAAAAAAAAGAAAAAAGAAAAAAAAAAGAAAAAAGATACAAATTAACCAACATTTTCTTTCGTATTATTATTCAAAATAATAACAAAAATATCATAAATTAATACTTACTCTTATTTCTACCAGAAAATCTCTCAAGTGTTCTTTGAATGCTGGGATGTCTTGATCAAGATTAAACATACCTTGCACAGTAATTTTAATCTGATTATCAGTCAAATGTTGAAAAGCAGTCCGGAGTAATCTTGCTACAAATTCTTGGACATACATTGTATTATCAGGCATAGGTCCAAGTGGTACCTGTATTCTTCCTAACTCAACTAACGTAAACATGTACGCCAATATTGTAGCGTGCATTGTAAGGCCTATAGAACAACATTAGTAAGTGTATTATACAAAAGTAAACGTAACAGATAAAAAATATATAAATAGGATATAATATTAAGATAATAATTGTTAAATAATTGTACCTGCGGTATGCGATGTATCTGTAACTACACTAAATACATGTTGAAGGATATCTGTAAAATATGTCTGATAAAAGCTTTGTGCAGCTTGTTCATGCTGCTCAATATTTCTTAGAAGTTGGAATAAGATCTGTAATCCTGTATCAGCTACATTTCTCATTGTATGTTTGAATGCCCAAATAATAGAATCAAGCACAAGCTTGAATTGGGCTGGTGGTATTGATAAAAATGCGGGGAAACAATGATTATTTACTGCCTAAATGAAAAAGACCAAAATTTGTAAATAGTATTTAGTCATAACATATGTATTATGTAATATATATTTATAATTATTGTATTATTACCTGTAATAAAAGGAAGAAATTCGTTCTATGTTCAGGAAATTCTTCAAAATCTTTATTAATCATTTCTAAAGTGCATTCAAATACAGCATCAAATATTTTAGGTACTTCACTTGTGATATGAGCTTCCAGTTTATTTACTATAGTAGCCATAGCACTGAGTACTTCTGGTTCTCTAGCGCAATGAACACTTGTCTTTTGATAATCCAGTAATACTGCGTCTAATAATGGTGGTATAAAATTCTCTAGTACCTAAAATATATGAGATTGAATCATTTTGTTAATACATTCTTTAAATGTATTTTTATATCCTTCTTAAATTAAAAAGTATTCATTTATAAAAACAATAATAAAACTATACCATTTGTGGATCGATAGATTTGCTAACCCAATCTGATATTAATTTTAATGTTTCTTTTTTTACTACTCTCATACTCTTAATTAGAGGTTGTTTCATTACTGTTTCTCCATTTAAAGCTATTGCAGCACTTATATTCTCACTCATAACCTAAAACATTAATATTTGTTAAATCATTTCCTTTGAACTTGTGGACACACTAATGGTTAACCACATATCACATTTTATATTATTACCTTATAAACATTCAACATATCAAGATATATTCTTCCTAACTGTACCACATATGGATGCCCTAGAGCTTTACAAGCTCTAACATTTGTTTTCAAAATACTAGCAAGTTGCTTAACTGCTTCAGGATCTTTTAAAACGTCAACATTCTGAAATGAATCCATATAATATTATTATATATATATATATAGTGAACATATATTAAAATTTATATTCTATTTATAATGAAAGATTTGTAATTAATAAATGTAAATTATGAAAAATGAAACTCACTTTTGAAGCTTGACATATAATATCATCCCAAACTTGATTGGGCAAATGCATATATTTTTCTATTAGTCGTTCCTGGACTAATGTATCTGTTTGAGCATTAATCATATAACCAACAGCTTCATAAAATGTATGCACCTATACAAATGTAAATAAATATAAATGTAACGATTTCCAATGTTAATAAAATGCTTAAACTAAGATTCTCTTTACCTGCTGAGTCTGAAGATCACAAATAATGCTACTAATTGATGAAAGGATTTCTTCAATAAACGGTAATGCTTCACCGACCTGTGTTGTAACAAAATGTCGCCTACATTTTAAAGCTATTTTTATGAATGTGTCACAGGCCATATCTTGTACTCCATCGTGTGTCTCTAAAATAATTATTAAAGAATATTAATACATGTTTATTATTTTTTTAGTTTATAATTATATATAGTTTAAACTTTTGAATAAATTACTTACCATGCATAAATTCAAAGAGCTTATTGACAACAGTTTTCAAAAATTTCCAATGAGCTCTAAGAAATCGTGGATACTGTCCAACAACATACATAATATTACTGGCAATAATAGCTTTATTATCTTTACCCTTTTTTTGTTCGCATAATCCAAGTAAGTCTTTTATTACTGTCACTAAAAATCTCTTTTCATCTTCCTCGTGCATTGCACCAGAAATACTACCTATTGCCCAGCAAAGCTAATATCCAAACAAAAGTAAAGTATTATATATATATAAGATTGATGAAACGTTATAACTATGACAAATATTACAACCCTTAAGAAAAATTAATTACCGTATTGAGATTTTTCCAAGACCATTCTGAACCGTTAACCTGATTCTGAAGTTTTTCTGTCATAACACGATCAGTATCCACACAGTCCAAATGAGTAAGATATACAAGAGTTTCTCTCATATTTTTGTACAAGTTAATAGAATCAGTGTCTTTCATAAACTCTCGTACTACTTCACCATGTTCATTTTCAACTACCAAAACTTCTTCTGGTTTAGCCATTCTACTGATCATTATATATCTGACTTTAGTCAAAACTGCACCGTAAAAAGCTCTCCTAGTTGTAATTGCCATATTCTTGGCAGCAAACAAAGGTGAAGGTACCACATATGGATGATCTTTATATAAATCAGCTAATAAACCATTCCAGTACTCTAAGCAAATTTTGAATATTTCAACTTCTTCTACCTCTGAGATTAATACGAGATAATGCAAGGCTTTTAATAATGTTTCATTTAACTGTTTCTTTTCTATCAATTGACCGTGTTCCTTTAAAAAAGTACAAAGAAACATTGCCAAATTTTGTATAAAATTTTGCTCTTGATTTTGTCCAACTGCATATGCTTCTCTTATATTAGTTTCAAGTGGAAGCATTTGTTCTAACTGCTGCATTGTATTAATGAATAATGCAACAAACATGTCGTCATAACTTGTTACTGTGACTGCAGCAATTTCTGTGAGACAATTGAGTGTAATATTCCTAAATATTGGAACATTTAAAAACTAAAAAATAAAATAAATATATATATATATATATAATAAATGTATAAGAGTAAAAGTATGTAAATATTAGAAATAAAAATAATATACCTTAAATATTAATGTAGTTATCAATTTTGTTTCAAAAATATACCCAAGTGGTATCCAATTCAAAAACCTTAATAACGTTTCCAAAGTAACTGCTACTAATGGTACATTCTGAGAATTATCCATTACAAATTGACAAAGTTGAAAAACTTGTGAAAATTCACTACACATTGTATCCTTCAAATGTTTAGCTTTTGTTTGCGTCATTTGACCACTAGAAAAATCAAATACTTCTTCTGAAAGAAGTTTCAAAATAGCCATGTTATTTTGACAAAGGCTTTCATTCGTTTTACTTGCTCCAACAATATCACTAATAAAAGATTCCCAATTTTTTGGCCATTCTCGTTTTAATACCTATAAATTCAATAATAAAATAATTTATGATTACAAATTTGTTAATTATATTAATAATAATAATAATAATAATTAATATTCATTATATCATCACATTACCTGCACTAAGATCATATTCAATTTATTGAGATAAACCTTAGAAGCTTCCATTGTCTCTGGATCACTACTAGTTTTTATAATGAGGGCTACGATATATTTTTTTATTCCCTCACATTGATTTCTTGGTAGTACTTTCCACCGTGTCTTAATTACTTGCTCCAAGATTTGCAAAGCATAATATTTTGTTTGCTGATTCTGTATAATATAAAGATAAAATAGAATAATAAATAAATAAATAATGACAACGTGATAAAATATTTTTCCTAATTTATCTCCCAAATATATTCTTTTGGCACAAAATGAGATTCGAGATCAATTTTAAATCAATTTTTTTGATGCCAATTATGAATTCTACTATCTCTTCTAAATTTTAACATTATATTTATACTTACAATGTTATTAATGTAACACAAATTATTATCAAGTTTTTTTTTTATAAGTAATTAATTAATTAAACAAGTAAAAATATGCTAATTAAACATTCTAATGATTTTCATTTCTAAACCTCTACGTTCTTGAGATACATAAGTATAGTCATCATTATTGAACATTATTATATACATATGAAAATAACTATATACTACTATATCATAAATTGCAATTTTACTGCTATTACATTTCTACGCTTAATATTTGATAAATAACTGAATTAGATACTTTAATCTTGTTTCTCTGTAAATTATACTCTTTTGTACTATTCAATTGAATTATAATTATACAGTATCTACACAATGCGTATAGACATGAATTTGTAATAGATATCTGTCTATATTTCAAACTGTTACAAGCAATTTTGTAATTTGTTTATATAAAAATTTTAAATTTTAAATAGTTAATAATATTAACTACATTTTGCACACGCTACTCTCTATAGGAATGATTTTATTCAAGTTATTATTAAATTCTACTTTTTTGATACAAATACTGTGTTGTATTGCGTATGAATATTACCAAGCATGTAATTCTTGCATACCAATACTATTACAATTATATATTTGAAATATATATTATCCGATGATCTATCTCACCATAAATGTATATGCGTAGATACCTGTGTTTTAATATATTGTAATCAAAATTACCTGAGAATATTCTAGAATGGTATCTACACGTGTCCATGCATTCGGATGCTCCTTAAGGGTGGTTAAAACCTCCTGCGCAACCCTTTGTTGCTCACCTATTCCAGTGTACATACATCCTACTATATTATCAAGAAGCGTTATATCCAATTTCTGGTTAAAGTCCAATAATTTGGATGCTTGTTCTGCCAAAGTTGCCATTCCGTATTATAAATTTTCTTCCTTTCATACACTTAATCTAAAGACAATAAATTTATTTTATATAATTAACAAATACAACTTTGTATACATAGGACAAAAATAACATAGATATATATTCAAGAAAATTTATGAATAGATGTAAGCAACGAATGATTTTCTTTGATTGAATTGCATTGATGATGATAATTAAAAATAAATTATCATTTTGATGATTTATAATGTATATTAAAATCACATTAGTAGTGATAACGTGTTACAATATTATATGTAAAGAAGAAAATCATTCCTAACTTCTGCGAGGGAGGTCACCGCACTGCGACCGTCCAACCTAACCTACATTCGACAAACTCAAACAAATTTTTTCGTTAATAAATGGTATAAATAAATAATTTAATGGATGTAATTGAGAACAAAAATAATAATATAATAGAAGAAAAAAGATTATTAAAGAAAACAGTGAAAATCTGCGGCATTTCGGTCGCCCGGGCCTGATTTCCTCGCTGCGTCGTTGTTCGTAGATCGAAATCAAAAGTATCGTTTTATACCTACATCAATGACTCTCATACACAGATTCTCAAAAAAGGTATAAAACACACGTTCCACACTGATAATCACGACCTTTTTGTGCAAATCACAAGCACAAAAGGATTAAACACACTGCTGCTGATTCCCGCGCGCGAATAATTTTGTTCTTCGTTTCACACACTCGCCGTTCCTCACCGCCTTTTTATCATCTCTTCTCTGTCCCACACAGCACCCCCTACTTCCGTGCACCCCTGCCCCCTCGCGCTCTTTCACTCACACTAACTCTCTCGCTTCGTTCGTTCGCACGTCTTTCTCACTCTATCTCTCTCTTTCTCTCGGCTTTCTCTCTCTCACTCTTTCTCGCTCATTCCTCATCCGTTTTTGCTACATTTGCGATGTTCTTCAACGAAGAAAGGTGGCATTCGTCGTTAAAGTTATTCAATCTTTCCCATTAAACCTTAACTCATCGTACCTTCGTTTCATAGATTCCAAAAGGGATTACACTCCTTTTTTCACTCACTCATAGCGAGAAACAAGAAAAACGGCCACACTGCGTTGTCGCCGAAACCCAACCTCGAGATTTTCGAAAATAACAAGATGGCCGAAAAGTTTACGTGACCATTGCGGAGCAACGAAAGACGTGATTGGATGCGTCGAATTTTCTCCACCAATCGCGTAACATATAAACAACGTTCTGAGGAACATCTAATGACGTCACGTGACTTCATAAGATGTACGTTTATTCCGCTTTATTCCGTTTTAATTTCAGAATATGTATATTTCATCATTCATATATATTTTATATTTTTAATATCATTTTGTTTATTGTTAATTTTTTAAAATAAACAAAATTTTTACGATTCTAATTAAAAAATAATTTTCTTTTCTATTTTATATATTCATATGTTTCACTTTTCATTCGAAGATGATATTTTTAAATAATATAATTCTTTATTCATTTGTCTCTTGTTTTATAAATTGTTTTATTTAATAGTAAATGTTTTTTTAATTGTTCAATGTTAAATATCTAAACTGCCGATCGAATAGAGAGATTGTTGAATATCATTGACGACGATTGCATACAAGTATAAAATTCAACCAATTGTACGTTGGCTTGTATAAACAATAGATTAGAAAGCTCCAATCATATTTAGTCTTTATTATACAAATATATTACGATTATATAACAATTAAATAAGACGCATATATGTAACTGCCAAAGAATTATTTTGATAAATAAAAGATGTCGAACGGTAATTTCATATTTTAATAATTTAATATGTTCAGTTACATTTATTGAATGTTTTTTCTTTTTCTTTTTTTTTTTTTAAATAATAAACTAAATATAATATTATCTTTTTACTACAACAATCTAATCGTTATGTATTTATCTGTATATCTTTATACCTATAAACTATTCAAAAGTACAGCTGTACTTTATGCAGTTTTATGTTGACACGTTTTTCCAATTCAAACTGAAGAAAAGTAGTTATATAAAAATAACGGTTAATCGAAGATTCAAAAGTTAGGTTAACAAAAAAATTGTCAATTTAATATCCATTGGCAAATATTATTACTTAGTATAAAAAGAAATATTGAAGTATGTTTGAAAAAATCATTTAAAATATAAGTGAGGTTAATCATAAGTTAATGATCTGAAACTTTTGAATATTAAAATTATATATTTATAAGTTGAATATTATGGCTGTTAAAGGTAAGGACATATATATATATATATACATATTATAGTAATTTTAAGTTTAATAAAAATAATAAATAAATGTATAACACGTGTATTACAAATTCTAATAAAAGATATATTTTATTTAGATGAATTTAAGGAAAAGGTTACTGCTCTTCAAAATAGTATACCAATGATAAAAGAACTTTTTCATATACATATGAAAGTTGGTGAGGGTACATTTAGTTCTGTTTATTTAGCTACTTTAAAATCATCCGAAGGTTCTAAAGAATATAAAAGATATGCATTAAAATATTTGGTACCTACTTGCCATATAGAAAAAATAGAACGTGAATTACAATGTTTAAAAGAAATTGGGTAAATATTAATGGAATTTAAACAATAAAAATACTTTGATATATATATATATATATATTAAAATCTTGTGTGATTTTTTAAGAGGTCAAGATCATGTTGTTGGTTTAGAATGTTGCTTAAGAAATCAAGGATCTGTTGTATTTGTAATGCCATATATGAGGCACGATAAGTTTTCTGTAAGTTTAACATAATATTTATAGCAATGACACTTTTCATTGCAAATTTATTATGAGAAAAAAAGAGGTAAGTTTAATTAATAATAATAAAAAAAAAACATGTTAATTAGGAATACATTAAAGATATGACAGTTCAAGAAACAAGGGATTACATGAGAGCATTATTAGTTGCATTACGAAGAGTACATCAATTTAATATAATACATAGAGATGTTAAACCAAGTAATTTTTTATACGATCGTATTAATAAAAGGTGATTATACTATAAAGGACAATAAATAATTATTAATCCATTATTAAATAAACATCTGAATAAGAGTAAACATTGTTTTTAGATATTTACTAGTTGATTTTGGATTAGCTCAAAAATATACACCAACGTTAAATGATGAAACAATTGTAAATAATACAATACAGTCCGTAAAAAGAAAAAGATTTGATGAAGTAAGGGTTTTTTTTTTTTTTTAATGTCGAATAGCTTTCTCATATATATATATATATATAATTATGGTATTCACAGAATAGCAAAGATGTATCTGGTACTTCCGATAAAATTTATATGAATGATCAATGTGCATGTTTTGGAAAACCTAAAACTTGTTCATTATGTTTAAATAAACGATCTCAAGTTGCACCTCGAGCAGGTACTCCAGGCTTTAGAGCTCCTGAAGTACTTTTGAAATATTCTTTACAAACACCAGGTATATAATATACATAATTAATATATATTATATAACAATGAATATATTCAATTAATTTATTGTAAACAAATTTTAGCAATTGATATTTGGGCAAGTGGAATAATTATGTTATGTATCTTGAGTGCTACCCAACCTTTTTTCCGATCACCTGATGATTGTACAGCATTAGCAGAAATAATATCAGTATTTGGTACACAGAAATTACAACAGTGTGCACAAAAATTAGGTAATTTTCTATATATATATATATATATATATGTTTTTTGTTGTTCTTAATTTGATTTTTGTTTCAATTATTTTTAATATTGAATTATTGTAAAATTATTTGTCATTTGTTTTATGTTTTATTTGATTTGATTTGATTTGATTTTATTATGATTTTTATTAACTTAGGAAAAAAACTTATTACTAGTGAAAATTTACCAGGAATTGATTTAATGACTTTATGTCAAAAATTACAAAAAAGAAACAGAGATTTACCACATAACAGTAATTATAAAAAGGTATTTTTATTATTTGTGTTTTGTTTTATTTTATCCATGATTGTTAAAGAAAGTATTACATATTAGTTAAATTTATTGAAAAATATATTCTTCAATTTCTAGATGCCATCATCATTTGAAGAATATCCAAAAGAAGCATATCAATTATTAAAAAGTCTTTTAGATGTAAATCATAAAACACGAATTACAGCAGAACAAGCATTAGAACATCCATTTTTTAAATTATCATTATAAATAATTGTTATATATATATTTTTAAAAACAAAACAAAATATATGTATATATACATACCATGTGATAAATAAAGAATTTTTATATATTTTATTAACAAATTGAAATAAATATTATGTTCATCATATATATATATATATATAGAGATAAATAAAATCAATTTTTTGTAACAATACAAAATATACTTTTTTGCAGATTAATGAACCAATTTTGTTATTAAGTAACAATGCCATATAATATATAAATAAACACGATATCTATTTATATTTATTATTTGTAAAATCATATGCATAAATAATATAAGTTATCTAATGAAATGAAATAAGTACAATGTATATTATGTACATGTGTTAATATACATGAGTAAAAAATACTAATGAATTATTGGATTACATTATATAAGGCACTTTCATTCAAATAATTGTAATGAGAGAAATATTAAAATATTATGATGGTGTTGTTGAAAGAATGAGCTTCCAATCAGCTGCAGCTGTTAAGGCTTTTGATGCCAAATCTTTAATCTTTTTCTCTTTCACAGTATCGCTCTTTACTAAAGCCATTAAAATTTCTATTATGTCTGTTTCAACCAATTTTGCAGCAACATCTTTTGAACATTTAATCATATTTGATACAATAACTAAACCTCGATATTGTATTTCAGATTTGGGATTAGCAAGCAAAAAGCGTAGTGCTTCTAACCAATCTTTTACATCAAAAATTTTCTCTATAACCTTGGTGCTTACTGATGTTAACATTGCTAATGCTCCAGATGCAGCTAAACTTGTATCTTCATCTTCATCTTCACAAAGTATCACAAGATATTTCACTCTGTCGTTTTCTTCTTCGAAATATTTAATTGTATCTTCGCACATTATTAAATTATTGACTACTTGTGTAGCTGCACGTTTTAACATTTCATGATCTTCATACATATACGTTTCAATCTTTGTAAAAGCACCTTCTTTAAGAAGACGTTGTCTAACGGTATCACTAACACCAGCTATATTACATAACGCCATTAATGCTTCAAAGTTTTCTAAAGCCGAACATTCTGGATCTAAAAGATTTAGAAATGGTCTTATAACTTCCATGATTCTTTGTCCAGGAAATGCTACTTCTGGATTTATTGTAATGCCTAAACGAGCCAATGCTTGAGCAGCTTGTTTTTTTCCTTTGTCTGTTCCATTTAAAGCCAAAGGTAAAAGAACTTTAGCACCTCCTTGTTGTACAACAATTCCTCTTACATCTTGTTGACTACATATTGCATTAAATACACGTGCTATTAATTCTTTACTATTTTGACTCTCAGTTTTAGCAAGACAAACCAAAGCACTGGTTACACCTGCTTTAGCTAAAGTATTTAATCTTTTGTTTACAAAATCTGGATCATCAAATTCATGTTCTTCTGGTATATGGTGTTTAGCAAATTTAGCCAATTCTACCATTTCCGGTATCATCTCTTGTTTGTCATAAGCATTACATAAGTTGACTAAAGTAGTAACTACTCCATATAATACAGACTGATCTCCAGTTTTGGCAAGTTCTATCATAGCCTGAATGGCATCACGATCTTCTATTAATTTTTCTTTAACTTCAGCATCAAATGTTAAATAAGAAAGTCCTTCTACGGCCCATTTTCTCATATCTTTTTGTTTTTTAGGATTAATCAAAAATCTTCTACAAGCTTCTGCTAATTTTTTCGTCGCACCATCAGCAAATGGTTTAATAGTTGCATCTGTACCACCAGAACTACCCAATTTGCATAAACCAACTAAAGCTCGTACGCGAATAGAATCATCCTTTGATTGATACAATTTTTTAAGTATATTAACACCTTGTGATATTATCGCTGTAGCTTTATCCTTTTTAGATGCTGCAGCTATGATACATTCACATGCAACTTTCTGTTGCAATGGATCTTCTGTACCAGCCATTACAAGAATCATTTCCATAATACCTTCTTTAGCAACAACTGAATTTCCCACGTCTAAAGGTCCAAGTAATAATGTTGTTATTGCAACAACAACACGTACCTGTAAATATATAAAACATTTTAATTATAAATCAAACACATACATTTATTGATAAAAAAAAAAAAAAAAAAAATAATGATCAAATCAAACAATTACCTTTGATTCTATATCTGGTGTAAGCAATTTTGCTTTGATGTATTCATCAATAGCATTTCTAAATCTTTCTTTAGCAGCATCATAATACATATTTTCATAAATTCTAGCCAAACAAACGCTTGTTATAGTACGCGTAGATGAAGTTATGTCCATTGCAGATTCATACTTGTATTCTTCTAATTCACTGGCCACTTCCATCAATCTCTGCAGACCTTGAATTTCTACTAAACGTTCTGCCCAATTTAATGTAGTGTAATGTATATTACGCATTATAATTTCTATAATTGCATCTCTAGCTTGACCAGTTATTGTTCTATTTGTTGTACTATATACTAAACAAGATAAGATTGTATCAATTTCTTTCTTATATTTTTCACATAAATCCTTATTAGGTTTAGTTTCTGGTTTATTATCCATTCCACTATAAGTGTTTAATATGGTCTGAAATTTGAAACATATATTTATATGTATATTTATATTATAGAAATGTATACTAAATTGATTTTAAATAATATTCAGTTAATTATACCTGCATGCAATATTGAGCTGCATTAACTCTTTCTGTATTTTTACTATTGATCATTTCCAAGATCCATGGTATACCCAGAATATTTAAAATTTGTTCAGTTCTACTGATATTTTCTTTACATAATTCAGCAATAATACGAATAGCAGTTGTAATTATTTCCTCATTCTTTTCTAATTTTAATAATTTCATTATTTTAGATGCTATTCCTTCGTTAAACATTAAATCTGCACCAGCTCTTTCACGAGATAGTACTAAGAGATTATTTATTGCTGTTTCTCGTTTTTCTTTATCATATTGTGGATCAAATGTTATTTCAATCATTTGAGATACCTAGATACATATAAACATATTTAAAAAATACATAATATACAAAGTTTGAATATTTATAACAAAATGAATTAGAACAAGAAGTAATAAGACATACCTTTGAACTAATACGAGAATTTTGTTTATGTCGATCTTGTACAATTTCATGTAGACGTGCAATAATAGGTTGAATTGCTTTATTACCAGGATCTACAGAAATGATATACCTAGCATCTCTGTATGCTTCTTCAAATCTTTCCAAAGCTTCTAAAGCTTGACATCTGCGAAACAAAGCTTTTGGTTCTTTAGGACAAATTTTTAATGCCTCATTGCAATCATTAATCGTCTTGTTATAATCTTTTTGTTTCAAATATGTTGCTGCACGGTTCTTATAAAAAACAGCTTTCTCAACACTTTCTTCTTTTGTAAGATTGATAGCATTCGTGTAACAACTCAATGCTTCATTCCAATTTCCTTTATTAAATTCATCATTACCTTTTTCTTTCCACTCTTGTGGTGTTAAAGTTGCCTTTGTCATCTTCAAACAAATATCAAATGTTATTATATATTTTTTAATTTATACAACACACAATATATGTAGAACACAATAATTAAATTAAATTAAATTAATTCTTACTTTTACGTTTATTAATTGAGAAAATTTATTTATTTATTTATTTATTTATTTATGCTATCAAAATGAAGTAATACGTTCTCAATTGTATAAGTATTCTAAATTTTTTAAATAAAAAAAACTATCACTTTAGCAGTGATCACTTGTCAACTTGTACAGTTCGCGTCTGAAAGTTTTCTGTCACTGTTTCTATTCTTGCATTATATTAAATGCAAATTAGAAGTATCTAGACGTTACTAGATAGTCGAAAATTTATTTTTGACTTCTTTGGCTCGTGTTGAACGGAAACGTTGTTTTTAAAAATAGACGAGAATTCTTGTTGATAATGACGGCTTTTTTTTATCCTCTTATAACCTCTATATAGAAAAGTGAGGTTATTTTTTTTTTTTTCTAAACCCGTTCAAATGCAACTAGTATTTTAAAAATACTAACTTTGACAGAAGAATTTTTGTTTTATTTACAATTAGAAAGTAATACGTTATTTAAAACAATGATTATTTAATTAACCTAGAATAAATTTGAAGTAAGAATAAAAAAGATACATCATAATTAATTTATATTATTATTTCATAAGTATCGTATTTCACTTTTCTTTTTTGTTAAAAATATAAATCAGATTTGTATAATAATTAATTAAATACCCCTTTTTTTTTTTTGACAGAAATATCCTTTGGCAATATGTCAGTTTTTTGTTATTGATTCTGACTTATATGAAGATTAGAACTTTTGACACACTTTGATAAGACAATTACAATTTAATATACAAAGTATTTGCTAATAAATTCTTATTACTAATTATAAATATTATTTATTATAATTTTATGAACATCTTTTAATAAATTTCAGCAGTATTATTTTTTGTATTGTGTAAAAAGTACAAAGAAATCTAATTAAAAATGATACCAGTAATACCAAAGGATTCAGAAGGTAAAGATGGAGATGGTAGGGCTTTGATAAAAGTTGTTGAACGTCCAACATTTATATTAAAAACTAGAGAAGGTGAAAGCAGAGCTGTATCACCAAGTCAACGTAATGGTAACAAGTAAGAATTATAAACTTGTGAGATTTAATCTTCTACTCCAAATTTCATAATATATTAGAGCACTTTCACTGATTTATATTTAAATATTTAAATATATATATTAATATTTTAGAAAAGAAGCAGATTCAACTTCAACAGTGGCATTGAAACCACCAGATAGTAAATATTCTTATTATAATTAAATAAAAATTTAATATAATTAAAACATCCAATAATTATGTTAGTATAAGTATAACGAAATAATAGTTCAATATTTATATTTTGTTTTTTAGTAACACGCACAGCAATTCCTACATGTATTGATATGACAAATTGTGCTAAATTCATGGATGAAAATATGCAACTTTGTGAAAGTGCATTAGAATTTTTATGTGATCAACAAGACTTCTTAGTGGTAGGATGTTTAGGTAGACAAGGTGTTGGGAAATCTACAATAATGTCCCTTCTTACATCAAATTATAAGTTAGTTTTGTTTTCTAAATAGATATGGTACTCTCTTTGAAATAACTATAAGTATAATGAATATTTTAATTATGAATTTAGAAATGATATTTTTGCCGTTCAAGATTTGTCTCATCACGAGAGCAGTACAAATTGTACTAGCGGAATAGATTTTTTTGTAACTAAGAATAGAGTGATATACTTAGACACACAACCTATTCTATCAGTTTCTGTAATTGACTACAGTTCATCATTTGAACAAAAAAAGAGTTCAACTGATTTTGTAAATAATGACACCAATTCGGAATTGCAATCGTTACAATTTACAGCATTTCTGTTTTCAGTGTGTCATGTAATCATATTTGTACAAGATTGGATTTTTGATCCGAATCTATTGAGGTATTTATGATAATATACATTAATAATATATTATTCGTGTGTATATATAGTATATTTTATTAATATATAACTTTCATAAATATAAAGATATCTTTACTTTATAATAGGTTTCTTCAAACAGCAGAAATGTTAAAACCATCATCTACAACTACTATGGATCAAGATTACGTTGAATATTATCCACATATATTATTTTTACATAATAAAGTAGATGCACAAGATTTTATGCCAAGTAATGTTAAAAAAATAAAGGTATTTTTTTTAATTAGTACAATGTAATGTATTAATTTGAAAAATTGTATGAACAAATCTAATCACTTTTTTACTTTCTTTTTTGTTTTTTTTCAGTATTTGTATAATCAAATATTTTCTAGTTCTAGACTACAAACTCATAGTGGTTTAGATATGAGTTCTGATTCAGTTGAAAATGGTTTCAACTTATTTTTTATACCATTAATTACAGCAGAAGGTACAATATGTCAATTAAAAAGTTTGATTTACATATTTATTTTTTCAATTTATTATATCATATATATTATTTTTATTATTATTATTATTATTATTGCAGATGAATCCAATTTGCAAGAAAATGAAAAAAAATTGATTGAACAATTAAGAATGAAAATACATGGAGTATCAAGGCATCCAATGACACCATCTACTTTAACGGAAAAAACTTGGTAAATATATTTATAAAAAAAAAAATTATAAATAGTACAAACACATAATAAATAATTTCCTAGGTATCATTATGTATCAAAAGTCATGGAAGCAATTAAAAAAAGCCATCTATCATCAGAATATGGAAGATTAATGCCATAATAAATCTAATAATATAATTTAATTACAAATGATTTATAATCAAATATAATAATAGGAATAAGTTTTTTATTTTTTTTTTTTTATTTTCACTATTATTATTATTTTAATTTGTACTACACAGATAAAAATTGAATTATATTGAAAATAAATCACAGAATTGAAGGTACTTTTAAAGTGCTATTGTAAACTTTTTACTTTTATTAAAAATAACATTTCCTATTATATATATATATATATATATTATATGTATATATATACATATATATATATTTATTATATATATTAATGTAAGTGTGGTGAAATTTTATATATGATCAATTGAATAATTTTAATATTGTATCTTATGAATAGTCTTCTTGTTCGCTATCAGTTTGTTGCATTGATGTCATTTGTGCAACTGCTTGTAATTGTTGCCATTGTTGTTGTTCAGCAACAGCTTGTTCTTCTCTTGCTTTTGCAAAAAGTTCTTGTTGTTGTCTTAACAATTCTTCTTCTGGAATTCCTAAATTCTCCAGTCTTGTACTTTGACGTCTTCTTTTAGCTGCTACTGCTTTACAATCTCTTAAAACAGCTTCTGCTTCTGCACTGTAATCGCCAAAACCAAGTTTGTCAAGTGCTAATAAAATGTGTTCTGCATTTATTGTCTTTTTTTGTTGTTGATTACATATTTCATTAGCTTCAGAAGACAACAAATGTATAAATTCTGTACAACAATTTAAAATTAATTCCCGTGACTCGTTAGCAACGCGTACGTGCGGTAAGATTTCTTTGATCATTTTATTAATGGATGCACGAGGAAGTGTTAACTCGTCATCCTCAGTCGGGGACATCGCAGCCGAGGCCATTTGAAAATCTATAACATTATATAATTAATGTATTAATAATAAACAACTGTTATTTATAACCATTCACAATAACAAAATTTACTTTATTATTTTATTGAATTTAAATATATTATTTAAGGATAATTATAATATGAAAGGAATAAGATATCGAATAAAATTAATATAAAATAAAATTGACTAGGTCTTATAATCTTATCAAAGATTTTACGCAAAAAAAAAAAAAAAGAAGAAAAATCTTTGCCCCCTTAACGCATATTTTATCAGATAAGATTTTCTTAGATTCTTGTGGATTAGATTTAGTTCAGTTAAGTATATAAATGCTACTGGTTAGTACAACAACAACATACAGAATAGCATACAATTTTAATATCTATTTGTTTATTGTTCATTTCATTAATAATAATAATAATAATAAAAAAAAATATGTTATTGCAAACTTCGTCATTCTTTTTACAATGTATGATGATCTTTTTTGTTTTGAATATTAATACATCATGGACATCAAGTACAAATAAATTTGTTGGTAATGTGAACAACATTACAGTACACGTTTTAAAAGATGACAAATATTTAAATGCTGATAATATATATAAATCATTGAAATTAAATATATCCTGGCTACCACCAAATGGGAATAAACAACCTTCCTCATACAGGTAGACACGTGACATTGGTACCAATCATAAGTTCATTATCTAATACAATTATTTTATAAGTTTTATATTATAACAGTGTGATAGTAACAAGTATTTCAAGTGAAAAATCAAATCTTACAATTTGTCCAGAAGGAACACTGTATTACAGAACACAAAATAATAGTCAACTTAATGTTTTACTACCACAAAATAACTTATCAATTGATGTACCAGAGATGTATATTCATCCAAGCTGCTCATACAAGATAGAAGTTTATGCTAATCCAAGAATAAAGCCAACGGGAACGGTGCAAGGGGTAAGTAGACTTGTAATTAATCTATAAACAAAATATAGAGGTTTCTAAATATTATAATTTTAATGAATTGATACTCTCTATCTTTCTTTTTTTTTTTTTTTAGGTAACTTATAAAGTTCCAGAATGTATAGGTCATAAATGCACTTGCGTAAATAAAACATCTGTATTATCAACACCTCGTGTAAATGCAATTGTTAACAAATGTTACGTCTTAATTAAATGGAACGTAGAAACTAATAATACTTATGTACATTCTTACAAAATTAGGTATAATATAATACATTCAATTAGAAAGTAAAAGATCTTTTAATTGATACATTGTCTTTAATATTGCAACATGGTATTATTCATCATTTCAGTATAGGAGTACCTCTGTTAATGTCAAAAGCAGGTTTTCCTGTATATAATATCTCACAAATAGGTATTACCAAAGCTACAGTTAATACTTTTTTATGGAATTTACATAATGGTAATCGTTGTAATAAGTTACAGCATAATTACAAAGTATTTGTAACTGGAATAGATAATAATGGTTGCTTTGGTAATGATGGAACATTTACTATTGATTTAATGAATCAAAATTCATCAAAGGAAAGCTATATTATTGTATGTATTTATAAAAAATGTAAAATGATGATTTAATTATTAATTGTTTGATCATTTTTATAGGAATTTATATCTATTGCAGTGATATGTATAATATTTACATTGCTTAGTTTAATTACTGTTTCTAAAATAAAGGAAGGAACATTTATTTTAAAGGAAGAATACACATCACGGTAATATTTAAACTATTTATACAAGGGGAAATATAAATGAATATTTACTACTTTTAAATTATATATATATATATTTTTTTTTGTGGTTTCAATTTTAGAATGCAATCAATAGATTCTATTTCTAAATGTAAATCAAATTGGGTGAATTCTATTCTTCGAAAACATAATGTTTTATACACCGAATGTAATACCGAGGTAAGAAAATAATATATGTATATGTCCTATGTGAATAATTTTAAATAATGAATGTTATAAACAATATGTTGTAAAGGTAATGTCGCATAAACAGGAAACAAATGAATTTGAAATTCCATATGATTCTTTAAAACTAACTTCTGAATTGGGTAAAGGTCAATTTAGTAAAGTTTATCTTGGATATATAAATAATAATGCAGTACCAGTAGCAGTTAAGATGTCACGATTGTCAAATGAATTAAATAGATTGGATGTATATCAAGAATTTGTGGAAGAAATTGAGATAATGAAAAAGGCAGGAAAACATCCACATTTAGTTAATCTTATGGGTTATTCCATTATGCCAGATAAATCTATATGTATAATTTTAGAATATATGAAAGGTGGTAATCTATTGGCATATTTACATTCGATAAGAGATCAAAAAGCTGAATCTGAAATGACTATTAATAATTTGAATAAATATGAATTTTTATTTCATTCTTCTGAAAGTATGTAGTAATATTTGATTTCTATATTTTTGGTTTTTATTTCAAGAATTTGGTTGATTTCATTGTCTTACTTATTATTTTAGCATTATATACAACAACAAATACACTATCTATATCTTCAACATATTCAAAAGATGACAAATTGAAATCGACTAATTTAAGATATATTAATTTAGAGTGTTCTAAAAAAGAAGAAAATACAATAAACATGGAAAATGAAGTTGAAAGAAATCAATTTATACAATTTGCTCTTGATATTGCAAAAGGAATGGAACATTTAGAATCTAAAGGTATCGTTCATAGAGATCTTGCTGCAAGGAATATTTTACTTACTTCAGATTTACATTTAAAGGTAATACCTTGTGAAATTTATCTTCGTTAATAGAACTAATCAAATTGTAAATATTTTTATATAATTTTAGATATGTGATTTTGGACTTTCTCGAAATGGAATTTATACTATAAATGATACGTCAAACAAAATACGTCAACTTCCAGTACGTTGGATGTCACCAGAAACTTTACAAGATCGTATATTTTCTTCTAAAAGTGATGTTTGGTCATTTGGCATAGTACTATGGGAAATTGGTACTCTTGGAGCTTTTCCATATTCGGATATTCCAGATAACAAACTACTACAACATATAATTATTGAAAAACAGTCTTTGAATCAGCCAAAAAATATTCCTTGTGATATTTATAAAATAATGCAATATTGTTGGGCATTTCAACCAGAGAATAGACCTACTTTTGCACAACTTCTATTAAATTTACAAGTTTTATTAGAATTATATCCTTTGCAAAATGGAAAAAGTAATCCTTGT
Source organism: Polistes dominula (assembly GCF_001465965.1). Next base: position 745,607 of record NW_015149002.1, read on the forward strand.
TATACGTTGTTATCTTAATATTAAGATATGTAATAAGAACTACTACAAATAAAAACTATTGTAATAACAATTGTATTCATGTCTTGATATTAAATAATAATAATAATAGATATTTAAATAAAATCAAATTTCATATTTCTATGTTAATAAAAATTATAATTATAATTATTGCATATACATATATATATATACAGATTTATTATATAGATATTATTGAATACTGATTGATAAGGTTATGGTTAAGGTGGGCAATTTACTTATCTGATCAATTCTTTTTTCCTATAGAATTTTTGCAAGCTTACTATCTGTTTCAATCTTCCAAATAATTTTCTTCTGTTGTAAATGCAACTGTATACATACAATTGTAGTATCTTTGATAAACTATATTATAACTAAACGGAAACAATATGCATCACCTTATTGCCGCTATCGATATATATCGATAATTTCTAATATGGCCTCTTCATTGCAAACGATATGATATGCTTACTTCACGTGGTTCGTGTATACTTAAATGACATGTGTGGAGATTGACATTTATATGCGTGATAAAATGTGTTGCAAAAAAGTGAATAATAATAATAAATTGGTGTAACAAGTATTAATTTCGCGATTGTATTGCATATTATTAATTTATTTTGCAATATCGAATAAATTTAAATGTTTTTTTAATCGTCTTATAAATTATTCATAATAAAGGTTATGTTTGCTAATATCTTATGTACTTTAAATGATTTCTCGATTTTATTTATCGTGTGTCAATGTTTTTTTAATTTAACGTTTAAAACGTTTAATTGTGTTAGTGAAAAAGAAATGAAATGAGGAACATTATTATTATTATGTAATAAACATTTGTTATTAATAACGCATTGAAAATGGAAGAACAAATTACAACTGTCGACTACGATACCAGTAAAGATGGTAAGTGATATATACATTTTAATATTACTTATTTAATTTTATATTGTTAGATTAAACATTGCATGTTAATTTTTATTTCTTATTGTTTTATTAGATTTTTCTTTTTGTTTAGTCAGAATATAAATAATTTTTTATAATATATACAACCTATGAATACAATTTGCAAATGCTTATTAAATATTGATAAAACGAATAAATACAATTTGTTTTTATTAATAAAGATAGAAAAATATTTTAATACTTTTAATAGAAAATAAATTGTATTCATATATATATATCTTATCTTTTATTTTAATATTATCATTTGAGATTTATAGTTAGCTTATTAAATGAAGCTTTTGTAATACTGTTTACAATGTTTTGTTTTTTATGGAACAACAACAATAATATAATATTGTTTTATTTGAGGTTTTACTTTTTTTTTCTTTTTTTAATATTTTATAATATTATACAAAAATTTGTATATATATATAATTTAATTTATTCTTAAAAATACTTTAATACGAATAATACTAAAATAAAAAAGCAGATCTACAATGTCTTATTCTGCATGGCCCATGTTGGAAATTCATTTAAATTAAATACATATGTACCCCATGTGCAAAATGCTCCTACAGTTATAATTAATGTTATAATAGTTGGACCAATACCAGCAATTATAAAATCTTTCGTTTTTATATGTCCTGCTGCACTGGCAATGGCATTGGGTGGTGTGCCCACTGGTAAATGAAATGAAAATGAACAACATATAGTTGCTGGAAGCATAAGATATAAGGGATGTATTTGTAGCACCACACACTAAAAAATTATAAGAAAAATAATTAATAATAATTTAATTAAACGCTATTGAAATTGATCGCATCAATTTTGCTTACCATTTCTGCTAATACTGGTAATATAATATTTGCAACAGCAACATTTGAAGTTAATTCAGTAACAGTTTCTGCGAATACGCAAACAATAGCTAATATTGCTATTGGATGTATAGAATTTAATCCTATTAATGCATTTCCAAGGATTTCTGATAGTTTAGATGATTTACTACCAGCTGATATAGCAAAACCTCCACCAAGCACCAGTATCAAACTCCAGTGCATTTTATTATGTATCATTTGCCATGTTACCATACCAGGCGATGGTTTCGTAGGACGTTTATTTGGATCATTATCGAAGGCATGAAGAAAGTCAAGTTTTGCTGGAAGTATGAAGAACAATATTGTCAGACACGAAGCTGCTGTTGAATCCTTGACTGGCCTGTAAAATAAAGCTAGAGTAATTTTGCAAAATGTCAAAAAAAAATCAATCATCATTATGTTTACATGTTAAACATAATAAATATGCAATATGTCACGAGTTGATAAGATTAAACGATAAAAGATTATACTTACAAATTCGTGATGTATGATGGCCAACCTTTCATGAATCCAGGACTTCTAAAGAACCAAAGTAATACTACAATTATAAACATAATTCCAACTATAGACTCATGCCACGAAATTGGTCCAAGTTCCTTGTATTTTTTTTCTATTACTGACGTAGCAACGCGTTCTCCTTGCGAGCCAATATCAATTGCTCTAGCATCTTCACTTTTTGGCCTGAATAAACCCATATACTTTACTTGCAACCATAGCCAAGTGAGAACACCCATAAGTAACATTGGTGGTACCGAATAAAGCATCCAAGAAGCAAAACTTATACTTGGACTATTTGGAAAACGTCTAAGAAAAATGAAATATAAATATATTATAAAATGTTTCAAAATGTAATATTTATTACATAGTTTAACACTAAGAATATTTACGTTTCAAAGTATCCTTTTAAAGATAAATTAGTCCCACTTCCTACTATTGTACCAATACCACCAAGACTTGAAGCATACGCTGCTACCAAATAATACACCATGGTACTATGTGTTGGTCTTTTTGTACTATATTAAAAATCAATAATATATATCAAGAAATATATGCATAATACATAATATATAAATACAATTTTATACATACGCAGATACAGTCTCCGATTCATCATTATTCGTTTCATTTTCTTGAGTGAACATATCACCAAGTCCTTGCTGAAATAAATTGAATCTTTTTAATTAAATTCAAATAATCTAATAATAAGAAATAAATGAACTTTACTTACTCCTTCAAGTTCTATAAGTACAGTCTCTATAATTGGTATCATCATCGCGGTAGATGCGGTATTAGAAATCCACATAGAAATGAACATCGTCACGAAAAATAAACCCAAAGTCAGTCTGAAAATATGTATCAATATATTGATACTGATGATGTTTAATAAAAAAAAAACATAATATCACCTTCTATGGCTGCAACCAATCATTTTGATGATTAAAAGAGCAATACGCATGTGTAAACCAGAGTTTTCAATAACAACGGCGATGACCAGGCTACCAAGAAACATCATTGTGGTATCGTTCATATAACAAAGGCAAGTATCATTAGTGCTCATAATACCCATTAGAGGATAAAATAGTACGGGTATGAGGCCTGTGATGGGTAATGGTAGAGCTTCTGTTACCCAAAACATTGCCATCAATGCTACCACGTATAAACATCGCATCGCCAATACCTATAATGAGTAATATTCATGAGTAATGAATGGTTAAAATGCTTTGTTTTTTTGTTTTGTTCATTTGTTCATTATAAAATTGTTTTTCACAGTTGTACCAAAAGCAGAGAATCTCGTTGATTTATTTGAATTATCAATTAATTCATGGGTTTTATGAAATATTATTTTTAAACGATTACATAATATTTAACGTATGGTACGTAACAATCATGTGTCTATTTCGTATCTTACTTTTATAAGGTATCAAGGCAACCTGATATCTTTTAATTAAGCCTTAACGTACATTGTACTAATTTTATAATCACAATGAAGATGAATGGTGGTGATATGAATATGTATAAAGAAATTTATGCCAGTCATCAAGTTGTATTCTTCTCATGATTTGCATATTCTGTATTGTTGTGTGTCAATATTCTATTATATTTATTTATTTAAATTGTATTAATAGTATCACGAACCTCTTTAGTTTCGATAAGTACTACTGGTAGAAGGATCAACGGCCATAGTACAATTATAAAAGATTTCCAATATATTGCCACAAATCGTATAAGTAGTACACATAATGATTCTTTCCTAAAATGTTTTTTTTTTGATTTATTTTAATAATATCTTGAAATATGTTAATTATTGTTATTTTTAATAAATTACTTACTCTCTAGTCGTCGTATTGGTAATTTCTGGATCAGGTTCTACCGTAAGTGTAGCCATTGTAATTTAACTAAAATAAAAGAGCAACATTTGATAAGAATAATTTTTGGGGTTCGCTTATATGAAATAAAAATTACTGATAATCATATGAATTATTGATAATTATTAATTCCATGAAATTTTTGTGCATATATATATATATATATATATTATCATTTATGAAAATAAATATACAAAGAAAGTAATGTGATTGACATCAAGATTATGCAAGTGAATTTAAAGTATAAAATATCGATAAAAAATGATTATACAATGAATTATCAATAACAGACGTTTAATGGACTTTTGCGTCTTATTGTTAGAATTTTATTGATCATTAAATAATATAACGACAACATGGTGTTAACTTTTAATATAGACACAGTTTATTTTTTTGAACAAAATATTAATTAAAAAAAAAAAAAAAAAAATTGATATATAATATTGAAAAGTAAAACGTATTTAATTCAGAATATTTTATGAAGGTAATGATAAAAATAAAATGTTGAATACGTGTGCGTGCTCATGATGTATGTGTGTGTGTGTGTTTATATTATAATATATATGCAAGGGAGAAATGTTTGTGTTATATTAGATAAAATCGCAAATTAAAAATTATATATTTTGTATACATTCCAAAATTTGATTATATTATACTAATTACTTTAATTATAATTATATTATATTATTACTTTTAACACATTTGCAACCACTGACGTAAATTCACGTGTTTTCAAGTTCTATTCCTAGTTGTGGTTGACGTGATTTACGTCATTTTAAATTTTAACAATTTAATAAAAATAAATGTCTATATATATATATTAAATTTATATTGAATTATGTAAATATAATATTTAAATAATTATATTTTATTAAATTATTATATTTTATTATTTAAATATTAATTTAAACAATTCATTATTTTTGCCGGTACTCAGTATTATAAAAGGAAAAAATATGCCGGTCGCAAATATGTTAATAGTAAAATTATAGGAATTATACTATTACTAAAATTTACTATATTATACTACAATAATATAGTATAATATATTATACTACATATTATTACTAAAAGTATTATTTAGCTATAAAATATATATATATATATATATATATAATGCTTTATCTATAAAAAAAAATATGCCACTCGCAAATGTGTTAATAGTAAAATTAGTAATTATACTATTACTAAAATTTACTATATTATACTACATATTATTACTAAAAGTATTTAGCTATAAAATAAATGCATGTGTATGATGAATATAATTGAATGGATAAATCTAATGTAGTAAATCAATTAAACAGACAAAGAGTGATGTATTGCAATCATACGATCATGAAAGTGCAAAGTGTTTAAATTTTCATTTCTCTAATATTATGCAAAAGGAATTACGCGTTGCATGTTGAATCAAAAATAGATTATGTCTCGTTTTTATTGTTTTGTTTTCTTCTTAGCACTAAATATTATTGAGAGAGAAGATTAGTACAGATTATTTGCGACAACAAGTAAGTTCTATGATTAAATGACGTCATTTTTATTCGATAAGATGGGCCCCATACTCTTTTATTTTTATAATAGCAGTTCTAGTATCATCGAGAAAAGCAGTTATCGCAATACAAGTTCTTCTCATAAATAAGGAAAAAAAGATAGACAAGAATTCCATCAAATTAAAATCCCATTTTTGCGATACACCATTGAAGAAGAAGATGAAGAAGAAGAAGATGAAGAAGAAGAATGAAAATAAGTATCACAAGTAACAAACTCACTGGTTCCAAAATTAATGGTTGTTAAACTGTTGTTCCTTAGGATTATCTATGTTTCTTTTAAATAACAGAAAACATCAACACAGTGTTACAGATTTACAAGGAATGCATCTTGACGAAGGAAGAATCATCATGTTGTGAATGAAACTTAAAAAATGATCATAAAATATGATCGATTAATTTCTTGAAAATAGTTTAATTGCAAAGTAATATAAACTTTTGTTTTCTTAATTAATTTTAAACGAATCGATATTCCTGTTTTTTTTTTTGTTTTTGTTTTATTCTTATGATAGAAATATAAGAATGCATTTAAAGTTAAACATTTGCAACGATGTAACGAGAAGAAGGACGATTGAGAATACGATCTGACTTTCCGTTAGTTGAAAGCACACTGGAAGACATGAAGCAAAACCACCAGAGTTTAAACGAACGATTCAAGTATTACCCCTCTCTCTCTCTCTCTGTCTTTCTCTCTTAACTCGTTCTTCTCTGTTTTCTTTTTTTCTTATCCTCTTTTCTTTCTCTCACTCTTTCTGTCCCTTCTTCCTCTCTTTTTCTCTTTCAATATAAAAACAATGTTAAACCATTAATGGTTGTTTAGCTGTTGAGAGGGAGTATAAGTTTCTTCTTCTATCGTCATGAATTCCATTGATAACCTTCGTCACATTCTTCTGACGTTGTTTTTTTTCTATACAAAGGGCAAAGAAAATGGAAAAAAAAAACTATAAAAATATGACCATACCATTCTGGAACGTAGCAGGAAAAGCTCCCTACTCTTTCTTTCACGAGAGCAACAAACTCATAATCATATGATATTATATATATATATATATATATTTAAATGAAAAAAATGTGAATATTATTCTTTCAAAATAAATTGAAACACATTTTTACATGTGTCTGGATTTATAAATTTGTGTATATATATATATATATTATACAGTAACGAACAGAACAAACTGATTAGATTCTAAATAACTTCTGTAAATTTGTAAGAAATTTATCAAACCTTAAGATTAACTTTATTTACATTTATTTTTGTTTATAATTGTTAACTGAACATAATGTAATATAATGATTAGTCATCTTTAGGATTATTATGATATTTAAAATTATAGTAATATATCGTTTAACAAATGATTTATTTTATTTATAGTTGTTAACTGAACATAATGTAATATAATGATTAGTCATCTTTAAGATTATTCTGATATTTAAAATGATAGTAATATCATTTAACAGATTTTCACTTCCATTGATAATTTGGTCAAGGAAAATTAGAAGAGTGTATTGTCATTGATTAGTTTTTTTTTTTTGTTTCTTTTTTAAATAATACCAGCATTAACTCGTTGAGTTGGAAATTAAAATCTATCGATTGATCGTTAGAAGTAATAAAACAACATTCCTTCACACCCAGATCCCGTTAAAACAGAGACTATGCTATTAAAATAATGATTGATTGGTGTTTAAAGGAAGAAAATGAATGTAATTATTTTTAATAGAAAACAAAAAATGTATTATTATTATTATCATCATCGAATACGTGAAATAATTTTGATTTGACGAATATAACTTAACAGGAAAAAAACAAAACAAAATGGTTTTTATAATTTATTTTATATTCATTGTAGTCAAACGGATATTTTTCAACTAAACACAATAATAATAATAATATACAAAATGGGCATGAACTCTGTTCGCATTAATTATTATTACGTGTTTGTAATTCTAAATAGGAAAGGAATTCATTCAATTAATTTCAGTTATTCACTTTGTTATTCGTTTGACGTTGTGTCGATGATTTTAATCATTTGAGAAAGTAACGTGTCCGTCCTTGAAACAATAGGTCATTCATAAGAATTTATCTGAAATAATTCTTGAAACTATATTTGTATTCTTCGATTTTAATCAATATACTTACTTATATATATATATATATACTACTGTATTTATATAATGTATAACAAAAATCATTTTATCGAATAGAAAAAATTATACATCACTTTTTTTCGGTCTGATATTTGAAACGGAAGTGAATCGTAAACCCATAGTTTATTTTTTTTTTTTTTTTTAAATATGGGATATCCAAAAAGATTTTCATATCTTCAAATGATAAACAACACGTATTTGTAATTCTATTATTAAACTAATATTTATTTCTTTTGACGGTAAAGTGATTTTTCAAATACTTTGTTGTATTAAAAAAAGAAAAAAAAAACAAACAAATTATATATTGTAATTTGCAAATTATAAACATGATTGATTGTTCCTATAATTATTTGTTGTTGTTTTTTTTTTTCCTTGAAATTATTATTTGCATAGTTGTTTTATTTTCTATGGATAATTCAAGTTTACTTTTATAGACAATTTTTCATTTGTCAATCTTTTGATAATACATTCGTGTTCTGTCAAAGAAGAATGAACAATCTTGTTAGACATTTCATTCATAATATATCTGATCATTTTTCAAAATAATACATGATGATATGTTTTTACTGTATAATCATAGAAAAATAATGAACGGGCTTTTTTTTTTGTTTTTGTTTTTTTTTTTGTTTAATACGACAATTGATTGAAATGATTTTCAAATTAGCATCCTCTTAAAAAAAAAAGAAAAAAAAAGTCATTTTTGTTCTTATACAATGTATTAACGAAAGAGATTTAAATATTAAACGTGATATTTATTTTATTTTAATAAGATAAGAAATTTTTCAAATGAGTAATTATGTATTAATGAAAGGTCTAATTTTAAATTAGTCTTTTTTTTTTTTTTTTTGACAATTAAGTCAATAAAATAAACGAGAATTATAGAATTAATGCTTTTATTATACCTATTATTATTATCATCATCATCATCTCTTCACTATAAACATTATTATCACATAATGATAGTTTAGAGTCAAGATAAATACGAAAGAATAACGAATATGATAAATTGAAAGAAAGAAGAGACATTAATAAAATGTCGTAGGTGTATCTTTCTTCCTTTCTTTCTTTCTTTCTTTCTTTGTTCAAATGATGATACACTTTTTCTTTTTTTTTTTCAAATATCATTCGATATAAAATATAAAACGCGTTTTGTAGATTTAATTAACTTATACGGAAAATAATCTGTTAACATTACAAACTGTATAAATTATTCGTTCAGTTAGACAATAAACAAATACAAACAATACCTCTATTATTTAATTAGATTGATCATGGGAATGAAATAATATTGTACACCAACAGAGCACAATTTTTAGCTGTATAAATACAGCTGTATAATTTTTGTTTCGACAAATTTTCGAATGATATCTCACTCTCTCTCTCTCTCTCTCTCTCTCTCTCTCTCTCACCACACTATCTTCTGTATAAAAAGATAAAATATCGAAGACTGTACAACATCCAAAGGATTTATTTCTACAATCATTTTATTCATTTTTAAGATCCACTGTAAAATAATCATTTTTTTTTTTTTTTTTATATAAAAAAAAAGAAAAAACCAGAAAATTTAAAGGAACATTGTTCAATATTATAATTTTGAATTGAATCAAAAATATAACAGACACGAATACCATTCAAGTTCGGCACTGATATTTAACTAATGTTACATTTTGAATAGTGCCAAAAAGCGTATTGCCGATTTGGATCTAGTTCAATTTATTTTCAAGGTTATTACTGTTAAAAAAGAAAAGAAAAAGAAAAAACAAGTTTTACTTTACGCCATTCAATGCCTTTTGATAACGTAAGAGAAGAAGAAAAAAATAAACATAAAAATATATATTACTTTTTGCATAAATATAAGTAATGCATTATATGTGCTTGAAAAATAATGAACACTTTTGTGTTTCTGCTCATTTTGTTCTAGTAAAAAAGATATTTGTGTGTGTGTGTGTGTGTAAATGATCTAAGAGGCTTTAAAAAATCAGTTCTTCTTTTTTTTTTTTTTTCGTTTCCTTTTTATTATGCCTCGTATGACTTATCAATTGATAATAATTCTAAAAAAAAAAATAATTAAGCGCTATTTTTGTATAATACTATTGCAATGAAACATACTCGTTTATCAAATCATTCAAGCAATGCAATTAATACAAAAAAAAAAAAAATGTTTAATGTGATCAAAAAATTCTTAATTTAGTATTTTGTCTTATCTATTGAAAAATCTTAACTGTATATTATATATCCAAATAAAAACAAACCAATTGTATATCATTTATCGATCCCAATGCAAATGGTTCCAAAATTTGTGTTCTATTTCTAAATTAGAAATAAAATAATGAAAATTTTTTAATATTTAGGGAATGTCCTGTTAGAAAATCGCGGCACTGTAAAAAAACACTGCGACGCATATTATGAAAACTATTTGATTTAATGTATTCAATGTAAAAGTTTGAATATATATATTCTCTTTTCTAATCTTATGTTATTTTTTTTTTTTTTTTACAGAAAAGTTTAGAGTATATGCCAGCATTTCTTTTGCGGTGATACTATTAGGAATAGGAGTACCATTATGGTGGTACATGACAACTGTACCACGAGTGGCACTTCCTTACTCTGGAATCGATGATTTATCAAACCTAGAAATTAGAATCAAAATGAAGATCATTGTTGCTGCTTTAACTGATGAACGAGCAACAGCATTAACTGAAGAAATAAGAAGAACATTCAAAGATAGTGGTATTCACTTTTTACTATGATTTAAATATTTCTTTAGATTGTAATCGTAATATTCAAATTATTAGAGTCCTTGTTATTCGAAACTAACTCTTCCCATTAAAATACATGAGTAGAATAACCTTAGGAATTCTTTTTATAGGTCTATTGTTGACAATGACCTCTTTCAAAGTATGCCACAAGTGCTGAATTTCATGTATAGAATTTAAAGAGATACCTATATATATATATATATGTTAATGTTTGATATATACACGTGTATGATTGTTTGATCATTTTCTTAATTATTCATTAGTCATGTAAAATTGATTATTTATTAAAATCTATCACGTCATTGTACCATTTCAGAGATCTACGATTTGGAAGTTGTATATCAAGTGGTATCTAGCAATCTTTTGGCATTCGCATTTGCCCATAATGAATTAGAAAAAATTGCTTCTACTTTTGACTTGGACGTAGGTAATCTTTTACTCTTAGAATCCCCAAATCTTAATGATGCTGTACTCGTTGGTTCAAAAAGAACTATATACTTCTCAATTGAAACAAGTAAGAGTACATATTTTCAACATATTCATATAATATGATGGTAAATGACTAACCGATGAAAATCTTATTTAGGTAATGCAAAATTGGTACAAGTATTGTCCGAATGGATCCTTCGTGAAAAATCGTTAGATCTTACTAAAAATGCTCTTACAAATCCAACTAATTACAGTCTCGATGAAGAAAATAGACGAAGATTTCCTGCTAGTTCAGCTTACGATGTTTTGATAACTTTGGTGAATCCTGATCCTGAAACACTACAAATCAATTGGGATCTCCAGGCAATGACCGAGGGTATATATTATTATTATTATTATTAAATTAAATAATCATTCGCATAGAGACGATTGTGTTATATACATATAACAAATGTTCATAAATAAATGTGTCTATTTTATTTAGAGTACATAGAGCCATTCCTCGATCAATTATCAATGATAAGCAATTTTTCGGTGAAGTCACAGTGGTTATATTTCTTACCACTAAGCGTTAATCTAATAACTGTTCCCGACAGTAGCTGGAAAGGTAAACATTATGCTCTTGTGGAAGATGTTTTACCACATATTGTAACACCATTGGAAAAAAAATTAGGTAAAACTTGAACTTTAACGAATTATTCCAAGAAATATTTTCAAACATTTTTCTATGATTCTTTACATTATAATAATAATAATAATAAAACATTATCTTATTATTCTAGCATCTCAAGTGAGTCTTCATCCGTGCATAAATTTCGTAGCATATGTAGTTTCATGTGATAATGCTCCTTTACACATTTATGCACGTAATGGTCACAAATCGATGACTGACGGTGACGTAGAAGCATTTCTATCTCCAAGGTACGTAGTTTTTGTTGTTGTTGTTATTTTCTTTTTCTATAAAAGAGATATTTGTTCTCTTTCTTTCTCACTCTCTTAATATTAATATTAATTATATATATATATATATTAGATGGGGTGGTGTTGTGTTCACAAATCCTCCATCAGAAGCATGCGAAGCTGCAGCATATGGTAACGTTACTACCATCGTTCCCGATGAAGCCACTATCATCGGTATATTTCTTGCACAACTAAGATTACTTTTAGGCATTCCAGAAATGGTAATTCATTTGAAAAAGAAAACCCAGTTTTTTGATTGTTGTTGTTGTTGTTGTTAATTAATCAATAGAAATATTCCATTTATAATTTCAGAAGCCTATAAGCAGTGTAACTGTAGTACCACTGGTTGGATTGAAATCACGTGATTGGGAAGTAGATGCTTTGCTGCGAGTTCGTGCCATGGAGCAATTAACTTCTGCTAAATTAACATTGCAATCGTTAGCTCAACTTCTCACAGAAATCAATCGTATCGTTATTACTGATGTTGTAGGAAATAGAATAAAGATTGCCCTAGATTTGGTTGAACGTTCTGCCGAACTTCTTAAAAATGGTGATCTTATGAATGGTTTTATGCTTAGCAAGGATGCATTTATTACTGCCGAAGAAGCTTTCTCCGATCCAACTTTGTTAGCACTTCTTTATTTTCCAGAAGACCAAAAGTATGCCACTATCTTTTTTATTTTACTTAATTTTCTATGTCAACAAAATTGTCTTCAATTATTATTATTATTATTATTATTCATTAATTCATTCATTCATTCATTCTTTCAGATATGCCGTATATACACCTTTATTTTTACCAGCAATGATTCCCGTCTTGTTGTCTCTTAAAACTATACAACAGTATTACAGAGGTGGGAAAAACAACGTGAAAAAGGTAATTAATGAAAATAAAACGAACGAAGATTCAACACAAGAATTAAAAGACGAGAAATTAGAATAATATAAATAACTTAATTTAATACATTGAGATCTACAAGCAATTTTTATTTTCGAAATAAAGTTAAAGTTAAAAGAGGATTTTTATTATTATTATTTTTTGTTTTTTTTTTGTTTCAAGATAATAATAGAAATAATTTTGTTTGTTTGTTTGTTTTTTTTTTTATTATTTTGGTGACATATGTTTATGTTTTATGTTTTATGCATGTGTTTTTAGAGATTATTTTACTGTTCATTTCTGTTCATTATAAAAGCTCTTTTTTTTTTTTTACACTTTCAAATCTTTACACATTTATCCAAAAAAAAAAAAAAAAATAAATAAATGTCAGGGAAAGCGTAAAAATCATTTGTTTTAACAAAAAAAGGAAAATAAAAAAATCTATGAAATAATGAATATTCTTGAATAAGAATAAATATGATAAATGGGCTCGTTCTTTCTTAAGAGAGCCATTTGTAATGTTCAATTGCAAATTAAGTCTCTGAGCGTCAAACAATGTGAAAATTACAAATAAGTAATTGCACTCTCTTTCTTTTTTTTTGTTGTTGTTGTTGTTGTTGTTTTGTTTTATCTTTCATACATAAAAATTGTAGTTGCCTATAATTTTCATTTTGTTTTTTTTTTTTTTTTTCTAATTATGACAAATGAAATTGATTTCATATGTCATAATGTTAACGTTAAGAAGACGTTCTACCATATGTGTACAATAATTATATTTTATTCGTGTACACAATGGTGACTTACACTTAACTCGAGCAAACATACAACCCTCCCATACAATCATTTTATCAAATTTGAGATTAACCCTTTGACTGCTACAGACGCATATATGCGTCTGTCGGAAGCTATCGGTATGGACTAAGGACGCATATATGCACTTTCTGTAAGTGTTCGGCATGGACTAAGGACGCATATATGCATTTGTCAATTTTTCGAGCACCWACACAGAATTAATACCATTATGCGTCTGTGAGATACGTATAAATGCATTCCTTAGCAACGGCAATAAACAAATGCCAAAAATGCATTATATTATAATATATATA
>NW_015149002.1:759688-821854 GCF_001465965.1 Polistes dominula
ATTTTAAGTTTCAACGTCAATAATAAGGAATACTAAAAAATAATACTAATAAATAATTAATTCTAAAAAATAACGCTCTTGAATTATTTAATCTCGTACGAAAGTACGATTTATGCTTTGAGTAGTTCATCAACAGAGTTCAGTCTACCGAAAAAGTATTCAGTCCATAGCGATCGTTAGTACTCGCCGCGCGCCGTCCGTACGGACTGCATAGGCCAGGAGTGTTCAGCAGTCAAAGGGTTAATTATCATTAGATCGTTAGAAATAACTAATAGTCTATTTACACGTATATCAAATCAATCCTCAACCAGTTACCACAAGATTACAAAAAAAACTTGCAAGTTAAATTACTATAAAAAAAAAAAAAAAAAAAGATGTGTCCATCTACCATAGGAGATTATTATTTTTTGTATCATCATCGTTTATACAAAAAAGAAAGAAAGAAAGAAAGAAAAAAAAAACAAAAGAAAACAATAATCATTTCGTGAAGCAAAACCACGTATAAAATAAAATAATATTTATTTTAGCTGCACTCTCTCTCTTTTCGCTTTCGCTTTCACTAATGTTTCTACAAAATAAAATAAAAAAATAAAATAATAATAATAATTACAATCGTAAATTTAATTTGAAATATAAGGATATAATTAAAAAGTAATTAAAAAATATATTCTCTCTCTCTCTCTCTCTCTCTTTATCAAAAAATAAAATATAATATAAAATATATATTAATTTTTGAACTCTATTTCTTTTGCTTTGTTTTTTTTGTTTTTTTTTTTTTTATAAAACAAACAAACAAAAAATTAAGCTTTTTTTAATTGTAAAAAAAAAAAAAAAACTCGCATTCCTACAGTAGTGCGCACAATATGTTATTCTATTTATATATTAGTCAATAATAAAAGTGTAAGAAAAAAAAAATATATCTTTATATACGAAAAAGACAATCGCACTATTAATAACATATTAACAATTATTATTATTATTATTATTATTATCATTATTATTATTATTATTATTATTATTATCTCGAAATGTCAGTAATACTAATATAAGTTTTTAGTTAACATTTGTAGAAACAAGAATGATAAACAATTTGTATTGTCTCTACCCGTTGTCTCACCGTAAATCTCAAATGGTAGTTGGACATCGTATAATAAAAATAAATTAATCGTTGAATTAATCGATCTTATTCGTACGAAAAAAAAAAAAAAAATAGAAAAAAAAAAAAAAGAAGAAGAGGAGTTAAGTCAACAGGGACTTTGAACTAGCTGTATCGCATGTTGCAGTGCATCAGCGATATTCTGAAAAACAGGTACACCTTCGCGCTTTGCATAATCCGACAGGTACATCCTTCCCCGATTATAGTCTTTCGTGGCTTGTTCGGTTAACTAAATTTTCATCAGAATTATAATATATTTATAGATTTTAATAAGAAAATATTACGATAATATTAAATAATAATAATAATAATAATAAGATCTCACCTTTTCACCAGAAATAATACAACCTTCAGGAAGAGTTTGAACGCACAGGACAAGCTTAGCACGTATTCCAATCATGTGAGCTGCTAATGCCATTAAGGCAATGCCACGAGAGTGCTGCGGTACAATTAATAGGATTAACCGCGAATTTTTCATCTTTTGTAACTCATGTGGCAATACCCTTACGTTGTACTCATTCAGGCTTGGTCGATATAGAGTCAAACCCATAGACCTTCAAAATATATTCATTATAAACAAGTCACGGATATTTTATTGACAAATATTTAGGAGATTTTAAATGCTCACTCAATTAATGGAGCTGCAGAAGATTCTAACCAATACAGATCTTTAGTGACCACTCCAACATACAGGTCTCTTTTTTCAGACTCTGGTATTAAGGAATTAGTCCAATCTAAAAAGTTTGTTTATACACGTACATTTATAAATATATTTGTGTTCTTTCCTCAATAATGAATTAAATTATATTATTAAACGATCGAGATATATAAACTATTTCTACGACGAGATTACGATTAGATTTGGTGAAGGTGGTAGATGTGCGAAATACGAGTCAGACTAAGTGGGAAGTTGCAGAGATAATGATTCAATATACCTAAGAAACGCGTAAAAGGGTGTACAATAGCTCTGCGTAGAAATTTTGAGGCCTTCCTACATAATATACTCCAAACTGAAGGTATCTCACTTTCACAAGAAACTCCATTGTTCTTCATCCGCCATGAAGCTTCGCTGGCTAATGTGTAAAACTGTTCGAAGTTTATCCGCGATTCTGCTGGATCACTCCCCTTCCCCGAAAAGCCATCGATCACGCTTCTGTACGTTTCTACAAGCAAGATATTACAAATATTTTTGCAAATCAAAATACATCCATACTCTTGACATATTTTATTGAAATATTTAATATATCAAATTTTTTACATTTATACGTTACCTGATTTATTTACAGCATTGAGCAGATCTGAAACTGACACATTACATTTTGTGTTTGTCTGTAAGGCTACCCAAGCCTGAAAATATCATAAATAATAAGGTACCATTCATTTTTATTCCTAGATTTTGTTAATATATGGAGATGTGTACTAACTTCTCTTAAACTTATTGTACCACTATCATTAATGTCCAAAGATTTAAAAATCTCTCTTAACATACTGTAAAAAAAAAAATGGAATACGTCGTTAAAATATTACTTTAATATTAATATTTCATCAATTAAAATCTCACAATTGTAATATTTATTTACATTATATCGGACCCATTTTGACTTAGAGAGATTCTCATAGGTCTCACCCCATCATCAGCGTGTAAGTCCTGTACGTTTATTTGTTCGCGCAAAACCTAAACAAATAATTCACATTTTACCGTCATATATTTTAATTATTTTTTGTTTAATTTTAATTTTTGTATTACCTTAGATGTACAATTTAGAGCAATCGACACACTTTCGAATATAGGTATCCTATTTCTTTCCATAAAATATTGAAGTACAAGTAATCCATTCATTAAATCATAGTATTCCCTAAAACATATAAATATACGTTTATATTTCTGTATTGTTTTTCATCTTTGAAATAATTTTATATTACATACTGTGATGAAACACTTTCTCCAAGTATAGTCTGATCTTGCCGGTAGGGGTAAATTACAAGAATCAGAGATTCACTCCTAGTTGCTGCCAATTGAGCTGCTTCTATAATTCCTGCACTATTACGAGTTTGATTATCAATTACAAAAAGCAGAACACGTGCTGTTTGTTTTGCTTCATATTCTTGAGCTATAAGCTCTGGGCCCCATTGTGATACTTGCTAAAATATATATTTCAACTATTAACACCTACAGTTTTATATTCAATTCTGAATACTCTAATAGAGTAATCAAACTTACAGGATTATAGTAAGTAATTCCAAGTCTTTGAAGTGTCGGTATTGCTATCTCTGACCTCCAGGTGGTTGGATTACAAGAGCCACCCAAAAATACCTCATATGCCATTCTCTCTGGAAAAATAAATAATTTAAGTTTATATTTGTCTTTATGTATTTAGGACAATTTTGTTTATAAATTCCCTACTCACTTGAACCAATTTTGTGATTAGTATCCTTTCCATCACAGTGTAAAAAATGAGAGGTGCTCATAGGAACGACTGTTCTATAATTAAATAGAAACATAATTAATAATTTGCCTTTATAAGGATTATACAGTGAATCCAATATTATCACACTCAAACAATAATACATTTTTTGCAGCAGGATTTGATATTTTTGTTATTTAATTATTCAATACAACAATGTAAAGTTTATAAATATAGGAAAAGTGGTGTTGGAGTGTGGTAATAGGATACTTTTCATTGTTACTTATTATCAGAATTTATCTAATTCAATGAAATATTGCACACATACTTCCAAATATCAAATCCTCTTGCAATGAGAAACAGCTTATGTTGTTTCATCATCATTAAAATATCCTCATAGCTATCTTAACCAACTGTTCAATATTTTCTGCCTGTAACAAAGATTCATTTTTAACAGATTATTGACTTTACAAAGCAATAAGTTATTATTGTATATGTAAACAATTAATATTCAATTTTTGTTGTGTTGTTGTACAACTTATTCAACATTATTGAATATGTTTAGATACATACAAATATCGTAAAACAATAAAATATATTTCAAGATTTGACAGTACCCTCTTTCGCACAGAAGTGCCAGTTCTGCGGCAAATATGCAGAACTCCTCGAACATTATACAGGAATCTGTACTGATCCCATAACAATTCTCAACATCGTCCAGCACGCCTTGCGGCTGTAACCAGTTCGGGAAGAACAGCATTGTGTATATTTTTTTTATCTGAAATAGTATACATGAAAGATATATATTATTTTTTACATAGTATAACACGAAGTTATTATCATCAAATATACTGTATTAAATATTACTTACAAAACTGGGTCAAGCGGCAAACTGAGCAGCCCTTGGTCAGTGCACAACAAGTATTCATCGTTTAAAAGAACTCTTTTAATCCAAATACGTTCTTCCAAAAACAAAGGTATATTCCAAATTCCTGACAGACTTTGGATTCAAGTGTTTCTGTATAATAAAATAAAGAATTACGATATTTTCTTTTCCTTCTTATTATAACAAATAATAACAGAATAATACAAATCAAAAATGAAATTTAGATTAATGGAAAAACAGTATTATAAAATTACCAAAAACATGTAAATACAAAAGTGATGTATTTAATGATAAAAAAAAAAAAGAAGAAAATGTATCTTCCTCATGGGATTCTTAAATAAGAATACAAATTAACGCATTTACAGCTGGAAATATTATTTGAAAAGGTGCGTAGGAGAAGACGCTTTTGGATGGATTGTGAAAATGAAGGAAAGAGGGAGAGAGAGAGAGAGAGAGGAAGGTAGGTAGAAAGAAAGAGAGAGAGAGAGGGAGAGAAATCGTGTAAGAAAGAAAGAAAAAGAAAAAAAAAGAGAAAGAGCAAACGATAAATCGTAGCTGAGCACTCCTGCTGATCATTCGATAGAAAAGCGATGGTCGAGAGTAACAGCATACAAACACACATACGTACGTACACACACACACACAAACATACATACATACAGAGCGCACTAACCTTGGTGTTTCGGTACTGCATACCCACGCACAAAGAACATATACGGTAAACGTCAAAGAAAAAGTCATAAATGTTGAGAACATTTGATGATGCACCCTTGATCTTGGATCTCCGATGAAAATAGAAAAATATCGGGGCGATGATCGATAATTCACAAACGTGCGTATCAGAAAAATGTATACGTTCGTGTTGAGCTCCGCGTATTCCTGCTATTGCTCATACTTATTTATACACCGTTATATTTAAAATGAAAGACCGTGTCGCTGGATATCAGCGGGAGCTGGACGTCAAACGAGCAATATTATCACGAAAGCTTCGTTAAATCGACTGACAACGTTCCTAACTATATAAAATATCCACGTTATAGCGCGACGCGTTTATCCAACACAACACACACCACTTATTCTATCTTTTCACAGTCAAACAGGAGCCAAAAGAGTAGTGTTAGTAACGAGTGAACCAGAAGCTGGCGCTACCGTGTAAAAGCGCATCGTGCTGCGCTTGACATGTTTTGCTCCCGCTTCTTTTATCCCTTTCATTTCTTTTCCTATTTTTTTTTTTTTTTTTACTTTTTTTTTAATTATTATTTTCTTTTTTATTTTCCTTTTTCTCTTTTCTTCTTCTCCTCTTTTCTTTCTTTTTCTATTTTTTTTTTTTTTTTTTTTTTTTTTTTTAAGACAATGAGTTCTTCCTTACGCTCTCAATATAACAATAAATCTGAACACAAACTATTATCTTCGAAATTACTTAAGATATCTAATTAACATTTTCGATCTTTACGTTTCATATCAAAATCTTAAATGAACATGCGTGTTTGCTGTTATCTTTCTGTATCTATTATACAGTTCCAAACTATTGGGTTAATTCGTTTAACATTTATAAATGCAATATATATAAAAAAGAAGAAGAAATAAGAAAATTAAGGTATTTACAATCAAGGATTCACACGTAAATTCGGTTCAATCCAATTTCCGGTTTCAAAATGGCGGGCATTTGAAAAAGTACAAAAATTAATACGAAATTAACTTGAAATTATCTTAAAAATAAATTAAAGATTTTCTATAGAAATATTACTAATCATCTTAGCCATTAACGTGAACTACATTAGTCGTGCCTATACTATGTCTCTCTTTCTCTCTCTCTCTTTCTCTCTCTCTCTTTCTCTCTCTTTCTCTCTCTCTCTCTTTCTCTGTCTGTGTCTTATATAGAAATATTACTTTAGATATTACCATGTAGCACAATCGTTCTTTAAACTTGTAGAATAATATTTCCGTTAGTTATAAAAAAAAAAAAAAAAAGTTAAATAGAAATGTGGACTTTTGAATAAATAAATAATAAAAATATAATAATATCAAATACGAAGAGCGGACGACATTTTTCTCTTGCCCGCGCGCACCGACCGACTCAAAACAACTGGTTTTTCAAGGAATGACGTAAACTTCCAACAATGAGACCCTCGCCCCACTCCCTTTTACCACCTCCTCCACAGAGAACATCTAGTACTACTTGCTTCTAGTCTTCTGATGGTAGGGGTATATAAGACTGGGTGGTGGTGATGGAAGTGGCGATGATGGAAGTGGTGGTGATATGGTATGATGATGTTGATGTTGATGTTGATGATAGTAGTAGTGAGACAGCACGTTGCTTTTCGAATTTTACATCCTGCAAATTACATTTGTGTCATTCCTCATGAGATCACATCACATATATAAATATCGTATAAGCAAGGAGCCTTTTATATGTGTGTGTGTATATATATATATATATGTATGAAGCAATACATTCATTTGATCATTCATTATTCTGAATCAATCAGAATTATCCTCAGAAGTAAAGCGGCAAGGATTCGAAAATGATATGCGCCGATCATAAGAAAAGAGAAGGGGTAGAGAGATGACGTTTGATTTTCTTTCTCTTTTCTTCACGCCTCTCTTTGAAACACTTCTCCTTGGCGCACACCGATAACCTTTCAAATCGAATCTTAATCGCCGTTTGCCTCCGTAGTAAAAGGGAGCCCCATGTGCGAAATGTTGAACGCGGTTTTTGATCAAATATGGTATCGCTAGCGCGCTTGTTACGCTTTGTTGATCGAATCTTACTTTTACGCCGTCCTAATAGAGTGGGCGTCTTTAAGAATTTCAATTCGCTCTAAAGAAGGAAAGAATCGTTTTACTATGAAGAAGTATTATTTACTTTTAACGTTGTTATTATTATTATTATTATTATTTGTTCATATTCGAAGAATTTAGAAAAGAAATGTATCTTACAAAATTATGATTTGTAATGGGAAAATATACTACCGTATTAATGAAGGGATGAATCAAAGGATTGTATTTAACGATGATGATGATGACGATGATAATAACGAGATGACAAATACAATATTTGTATATAAAAGGTTGCAATATCTTGATAAAATATTTTCTGACGAAGAAGCCGATACTGAGATGATACAATCGTTTATAAATTATATGTTATTATGACACATACTTATATCATGTGACATGTGTATATATTGCCATACGTATGAGTATATATACGACGTCATACGACTTTCTTATCGTGTGATCTTTACGTACGCAGCATGTTTTGTACAAACAAAGAATCTAAACGATTTCTTCTTTTCTTTTTATTCATTAACTTTTCTTTTTCAATTTTAAGCGCGGCCAATTGATCCATCTTCCCATTTGTTGAAAATCCACGAAGTTTAAATGTAAGCTCGACTTTTTGTTATCGTAAGTCAATTATTCGTCATATTTTCATGTGAATGCCTATAAAAGCACAGATAAAAAATAATCTCTCTCTCTCTCTCTCTTTGTTATTGATTTGATTAAATGATAAATTAGTTTACATTTGTTAACAGTTATATATCGAAGTATTATCTTCTTTTTTATTGATCTGTTATTGTCCAAATAGTTCTATGACTTCATTGTTTATTTCCTCTGATAAAACTTGTTTAAACTTTGACAGAAAACTATTTATTCGTTTAGTTAATTCTTCGTAGCTATTAATTTTAATAATTACAATATTATTTGGATATAATTTAAACATGACTTTATCAACTATTACCAACTATGTTTTCTGGACAATTTAGGAAAGGTTATATTTGATTGGTCATTGATTTCAAGATTTGATTGGTCATTCACAAATGTTCATATAAGCATTTTCATTGGATCTTACTTTCTGCAAATGTTTTATAAATCGTTAATAAAATATATGATTTCTATCTTATGAATCGAATAGTATATGCTCGATCTTAGTTTATTATCAAGTATGGAGGATAGAGGTAAGGAGTAACATCTCTTATGGGAGAAAATGTGAAAAAGTGTCCAGCGTTTTCTATAAATAATAGTTCAAAAACCTTCCAGAATGGCGCTGGTGTAGATAGAAGGTATGGTATGAATATAACAATTGTAAACGAATTGAAGTATGCCGAGTTATGTAATAATGTAGTAAATATAACCTTAAAGAATTATTACGAGAAAACGTGTAGCTAGAGTGATTTTATTTCGTGAACTGTGAATAGTACGTTTATTGATTTTTTATCATTTAATTTTATGAAAAAGTATGTGAATAACAAAACAGTTATGGGGGTAAAATTTGTGTTGTGAAATTCGTGTTCCTTGTTTATTTCTCAATCCTACCCTACTCTAATAACATTTGGCGCTTCCTTTAAAATGTACCCTCAAGCTACTGTGGCGCCACCCTAATTGAATGCATTTCGACAGACACTTTTCATATACAGATATGTTACTCCTTACCTCTATCCTCCATAGTTTATTATCAAGAAATCCGTTCTTACAAATGACATATTCTATGACATATATAGCTATTTTAGCGGCGTTTGCATTATTCTCGAAAGTGCAAGAACGTTGTAAACACGTACGTTAAATGACAAATATTGTTATAATATTGTGTGACTAGTTAAATACTTTATAATGATATAATTGGAGTCTCACAATGTTGGGTATAATTGTATCTGGTCGTCTAGTAAGTATATTTTTAATTACACTTGTTGATAGATAATATTCTTATCGTTATTCCGATATTAGTCATTAATATTCTTTGATCGAGAAATATTGACATTAACTCTTGAAGATTATATCAATTTTTAATGTTAATCAAATTTTGTATTGACTATTAGAATTTCTTACACATTAAGAAATTACTTAATTATTATTATAAATAATTGTTTATCTTTTAGGTTCAGACAGATTTTCAACAAATTGGAGAAAATCAATTTTTAATCACAGTACCCGATGCTGATAATATAAATCACATTGTAGTATTCCTTACAGGTACTATTCCATTCCCTGATGGAATGGGTGGTGCAGGTAATTAATGATTTCAATAATACCTTATTATACTTCTTCAATTCAATCATACATATATATTTCAATAAATTTTATTTTCTTTCAGTTTATTTTAGTTGGCCAGATTCAAATGCACCACCAAACTGGCAATTTTTAGGATTTATTTCTAATCTGAAACCATCTGCTATATTTAAAATATCAACGCTAAAGAAAAATCATGAATTTGAAAATAGTAATTTAGGAATATTTGGAGTTGGCAAGATTTCTCACGTAGCACAAATAGGCATTTCTGTTGAACCATTGAATGTGATAGAACAACAAGCAGCTACTGTTACAGAAGCTGCAACTAATTCATTTGTCGAATTTGTACAGAAGATGCTTACAAGCTTTATAAATTATGCATCCAGTTTTACTGTGACTCAAGCACAGATGACTCCAAATCCTACGGAAAATTTTGTACCATTGTCTACTGTACAAGGATGGTATGAAACCTTTGAAAGAAGATTACAACAAAATCCTAACTTTTGGAAAGCGTGATAAAAATTCACAATGGGTATTAGTTAGATTTGTCACAATTTCTTTTGTAGCTTTAAAAGATTCAATATGTTACCTACACTTCTTTAGCATTTTTTTTATATTATTTTTGCAACATAAGGTCAATGTTTTTTTTTTTTTTTTTATATATCCTTGCAAAAGATAATTCATTCTTTTGCAAATTTTTCTTTAAAAATAAGAGATTATTTTAATATTCTGATTAAGCATGAATAGAAAAGTAATATAGTCATATTCTAATAGATGAAAAATAATATTGATATCATTTTTCATTTTATTATAATCAATAAATGCATTTAATGCACCTATTCATACAAATTTATGCAAAGTACATTATCATTGTATTATGTATTTACATAATATTACATAGTATACTTGATGCAAATGCTTAGACAATATATATTATTTAAAATTAAAGATGAAATAACAATTTTGAATAAAAATAATTATTAATATTAAGAATAACTGCATGTCATCTTTTTTTTTTTTCATAACATCTAATGCAATTTATGATTAATTTAATTTGTATAAACCAATGGGACATATATATATATATATATATGTTTCTTGATATTGTAACAAATTACCAAACTATGACTTATATTAAATTATATTCTACAAGATAATTATGAAATAATATATGAATTGTTATTTGAAAAATTGAATAAGTGTTCAAATCAAATAAAAAAAAAGAAAAAAAAAGGATAACTAATTTTGAAGTTTAAAAAAATACAAAATTAACAAAGAAAAAGAAACAATGTAAAGAAAACGTCAGGTGATAACAATGTTTATATACACGAGAGTAAAAAGAAAAACAGCAGCGTAAGAAGTCAAAGTCCGTTGTATTTTGATTACAATTCAAATATCATCTCTGTTAAATGATTGGACATAACTATTGGAAAAAAATGTTGTATGCGTTTACAAATGAAATGTGATTGGTTGATATTGCGAGTGCGCATAAGTGCACCACATTTATCCGATGCATCGTCGTCGACCTTGTAAACATCTGTTTCATATCGCAAGTAATCAGTCTCACATGAGAACTTAACTTAAAGTGTACATAGACCGATCTGTCAGTACTACATCTTTCACGTCGACTCGTACGAATTTTGTTAAATAATTTTCGTTATCAAAAAAAAAAAAAAGAAAAAAAAAGGAACAAAAAGAAAAAGAAAAACTCGACGTTGTTATATCTATCGTAATCGCGGTTTGTTTTTCGCAACGTAATAATAAATAGTTATATCGTTAATGGAGATCGTTTTATACTATGTGGGCCATTTTCATGAACCTCCCTAATGAAAACTAATCGCGTTGAACTAGCGAGATTTTCCACGGCCGTCGTTTATACCATAACTGCATGCGCCTGACAATCTTACGTGTATCGCGAGGTCACACGTTACATTTTTTTTTTTTCTCCATAAGGGTAATGCGGGATATTGTTGTTTCTTGTCGAGAAATGTTTAATAATCCTTCATGATTTGAGATAAGTGTCGATGCATTTTGTATGAGACGTCAGGAACAGTGCTGTCAGATCGTGGGTAAATCTTACCCTCTCCCTGTGCCACTGGGATTGCACACAATGAAAGTTTTCCATGTCCGTGTGTTTGGGATTTCGAGGAAAGCCGAGTGTAACCGAAGTTGGCGGTTGGCCACGAAGTGGCACATTATGAAAGCGACTCGTGTCCATGTGTTCGGACGCACGAGTCGCTTTCATAGTGTGCCACTCCGGCGTGCCCGCCAACTTCGGTTACACTCGACTTCTTTCGACATCCCAAACACACGGACATGGAAAACTTTCATTGTGTGCAATCCCAGTGGCACAGGGAGAGGGTAAGATTTACCCACGATCTGACAGCACTGGTCAGGAATTCCAAATATCGTCAACCCCTCCTGCCCCCCCTCTCTCTCTATCAATTGCGGAGAAACTTCGCAGTCCAAAGTAAGATGTCTTTGCGAGAGGATGACTGATTTCATCGCATTTCAATGTTTTGACATTTATCAATTTCAACGTATATATATATATATTTTTTTGCACGCTTTCATTTTCAAAATTGGCTTTTATCAATTGATTTATTTATATTTTATTTTTATTTTCTTTTTATTTTTTATTTTTAAACGATCTATCGAAACATCGCTTTAACATTGTTCGTTATTTCGTTAGAGAATGTAATAAATAAACATACAATTGCTATTATGTTCTATGGATACTTTCCTTTATAACATACTCAAGAACTCGTGAAACTTTCTCACGTACACGCATATTTTTTTACCCGTAGACTAGAAGGTGCATGCATTTCTCAAATGAATCCTTTGAAATAAACAATTTGATTTTTTTTGTTATTTGAAATGGCACGCTTTTTTTTTTATTAGATATTCAAAATTCATTTGATATGTAAATATATATATATATATATATTTACGTTATTTAATTTAAAATGTGACGTTTGTATTATTATGTTCGAACAAGTCATATGGTATACAATGATAATCAGATATTTTATTATGCATGAGATGTGAAGTATAAAAGTTATGGTTGCATAAATTGCAATTGAATGCATAGATTATAATTATATTTACAATTAATAACATGTCAAACATTTTATTAAATATTACGTATGGTTGTTACAGGAAACAGAATTGAAACTAATTAGATATTCAGATATTTGTCAGAATCAACATTCATAATAGGTAAGTTTTAATTTTATTATATTTACTATATATATATATATATGTATATGTTGAGAATGCATCAGTAAAAGTGTAGAAAAAAAAAGATACAATGTGAAATTATAATTTGAAAGCAATTTCACAGAAGTATTTTCTTTTGTTATAGATTGGAAAGTAGAGTGTGGAAATGGAGAGTTCCGAAGAGCCAACCAGTTTGCAATCAATTTGTCACCTGCATGCATCAGAGTTATTTCCAAAACATCCACATTTCGAATGCGAAGATCAGACATTGACTGTACCGTTTACTCTTTTAAGTGGAGAATCATTGGTAGCATTGGGACGCATATCGGATGGTGGTGTTTTGGCTCTTTCTAATTATAGACTCTACTTACAACAGAGTCAAGCCTGTTACAATATACCATTGGGCCTTATTGAACAATTAGAAGTAAAAGAAATATTCTTTTTGCATATTGGATGTAAAGATGCACGGTCATTGAGGTATAGTTTATACATTGATTTATACATCAACGTGTACATCAATGTTATTGTTACAATTCAATTTAATATTACTCGTCATAGACTTATGTAATTGTTTAAAACAGGACAATATATTTTTGATAATTTTTTAGCTGTTCATTTTCCACTAACGAGCATTGTCTAGAATGGTTCAAACGATTACATAAAGTAACATACCCACGTAAAAGTATCGAAGACATATTTTCTTTTGCATATTATGCATGGTCTATAGAAGAGGGTAAAGACTATCCTAGGCTTGGAAAAGATAATAGTTCTTATATTTCTACTTTTAATTCAGAGGTAAATTTCAATTCACATTTAATATGATATCAATCTAATTATAATTTAATATTTGTGAATAACGTATAATAATTTTTTCTATGCAATTATAAAGGTGGAACGATTAAAATTTAATCTTCATGGTACATGGCGTATTAGTCCGATAAATAAGGATTATAGAATGTGCCCATCTTATCCACCACAACTTTTGGTTCCTGCTTGCATTTCTGATGAAACTTTGGAAATTGTTGCTAAATTCAGAAGTTCCAGACGAATTCCTGCAGTTGTGTGGAGGTAAAATAACAAAAACCATTTTCCAATATAATTGAATTTAATGTATCTTATAATAAAAAAAAAAAAATGAATATTTCAAGGCACGTTAATAATGGAGCAGTGATAGCTCGTAGCAGTCAACCAGAAGTTGGTTGGTTAGGTTGGAGAAGTTCCGAAGATGAGGATCTTTTAAAAGCTTTGTCTGATGCATGTTCCTACGACAAAGGAGAATCCACAATGGTTGATTCACCTATTAATTATTCTGATGTTGGAGATGATGCGATAACTCCAACTGTTGCAAAAGTTAATATCAATTTTACTTAAGAAAATAATCTAAATCTTTTAAAATGATATACATTATGAAAAATTTCTTTTATAGAAAGTTTTAATCGTGGATGCAAGATCTTACACGACAGCTGTAGCAAATAGAGCACGAGGCGGTGGTGTTGAATGTCAAGAGTATTATCCAAGTTGTGATATTCAATTTATGAATCTGGCAAATATACATTCTATTAGGAAAAGTTTTCACGCAGTCAGACAATTATGTGCATCTGATGCTGATCAACCAAAGTGAGTTAATTAAATAATAAATAAATGTAAATTATTTTCTAATGATTTAACAATGTGCGGATTATTTTAGTTGGTTGAGCTTATTGGAAGGTACTAAGTGGTTACAACATATGTCAGGTTTATTGCGTGCTGCAGTTACGGTTGCATCTGCCATAGAACGAGATGGACGACCAGTATTAGTACATTGTAGTGATGGCTGGGATAGGACACCTCAGATTGTTGCCTTAGCACAGATATTATTAGATCCCTATTATCGTACTATAGAGGTAAGATTTATATATAGAATATTTTTTATATTTATTATTGAATACATGAACAATTTTGATATAATGTAGGGATTTCAAATATTATGTGAGAGAGAATGGTTAGACTTTGGACATAAATTCGCTGATCGCTGTGGACAAACAGTTGGTTGCGATGACCCAAATGAACGTTGCCCAGTATTTTTACAATGGCTCGATTGTGTACATCAGTTAATTCGACAATTTCAATGTAGTTTTCAAATGTCTCCTGCATATCTTGTAAGTAAAACAATATTTATGTAAAGCATAAAATAAAGATTAATATATATATTTAATTGATGTGTTCTAGGTAAAATTAGCACAGCATACATATTCACAACTCTTTGGTACATTTTTATGTAACACAAGACAGGAGAGATTACAGTTAAGAATACAAGAACGTACTTTTTCAGTATGGCGATTTCTTAACTCTTCTTTATTTGTTAATCATTTGTATTCACCTTTAAGAAATCAAGTATGATAGTTTCTTATTTTTTATATTTTAAATCTATATATGTGTAACAAATAGTTTAACATACTTTTATGTCCATTACGTTTACTAATTAAAATTTGTATTTTTTTTTTAGGTATTATGGCCAAGTTGTAATGTACGAGATCTTGTTTTGTGGTCAGAAGTATATTTAGGTTCTATGGAATCCTCACTTGGTATTAGGGATGATCAACAAAGAGTTACAATGATAGATATAGAAGGAGGTGAAAGTGAAGAACCACAAGGACAAATGACTAAAACACGTTCTTATGGAGATCTTATACATGCCCCCGATCATGCAGCCTACCTTCACCGCAGACTTAGCGATCCGAGTATTTCTATGGAAAAGTAAGTAGTTATTTAAATAGGTATTTGTGTGGAGATACATTTCATTTACATATATATATATATATATGATAATATAATGATTTTAATAATAATTTTACTTATAGAAAATTTGATTCGTTAAATTTGGAAGTTGAGGCTGAAAAAATAGTAAATAGCATAGATGATAGCAAATTTGAAACATTAGAAGCAGATCCATCAGAGACTGACATTAAGACCAAACAGTATACTACAGTGCAAGCATCGAGCGAATCACCTGCTAATCCATCAGTGGATAGTTCTACAGATACATTAATACCTAATAACGATTCACTTGTTAGTGTTGTAAATGGAGAGAAAGAAGCGTAAGTTTTAGAAAAAAAATGTGAACATTTTGTTGGAAGTATGATTGTATTAAATGTAAATATAAATATTTGATTTATTTATATCAATTACAGATTGCAAACAAATTTAGGACAAGATAGTATTTCACCGTGGATTGAAACTGGTACA
The DNA here is from genome assembly GCF_001465965.1 of Polistes dominula. The sequence goes on from NW_015149002.1 coordinate 775,587, forward strand.
GCGGGACGAGGTACTTGTTCCTGTAATCGTAATCACAATGAAGGTAGTGATGTCAGTGATACCAGTGCTCCATTGATATCAAGAACACCAAGTAGCATATGTCCAGCTTCCCCAACTCATCAGGATGCTATATTAGATAATCCTGATAGACTGGATGATGTCGATGGTCTTCCTGTCATTCATTGTGAAATTCAGTTACGAGTACAACAGATTATCATCGAACACAAGGTACATAAACGAGCAAGAAAACAAAAGATCAATTTTTAATTGTACAGTCATTTGTCATTGATTTAAGCCAGGCATGAGCTACCTTTACAATCAAATTTTTTATTACATTTTTTTATTTTTATTTTTATTTTTTTTTCATTCATATATAAATCGATTAAAATATTTTTTTTTTGTTTTGTTTTTTTTTTCTAGAAATTGTATCAACGAAAGTAAATTAACATTTGCCACGTTATTGATTTACGATTGATAAATGTGTTCTTGCAAGGGTCATAATGTTTTTAACAATTTTTTAAAAAGACATAAAAAAAAAAACATGAGTCTTCATTATTTAATCTTATTGTAATTGGAAAAGGAAGAAAATTATAATTGATATAAGTTTTATTATTTAGAGAGAAAAAAAAATTAGACTTCATTCGTAAATTGAATGTTGGTTGCCCATGACTGACTTAAATATAATAAAAAATCATAAGTTTTTATAAAAAAAACAAAAAATCAGTTTTTTAGTTGACTTATTTTCAAACCACCCTTCTTGAATATTGTAATGAAAGTTGCTGTGTGCCTGTTTCTTTAGCTAAAGGAAGAAGCATTACGAAAGGAATTACATACAACAAGGCTAGCATTAATTAAGCAAGTGTGCAACCACAATGCAGATACCGATCGTATTGATGATATTGTAAGTCTAGTATTAAGATTAAATGTTTAAAGTGGCTCCAGGCTTATTTAATTTGTATGGTATTTCTTTATACAGAAAGTATGTTACTGAAATTTAAACTGTATGGATCGCCTGTTGAATATTATATACCGTGTAGACATTTATTTGAAGATTTTCAAGAAAGAAGCTTGCATTTTGTCAATCCGATTATTGATATAGGTTTTATTGAATGTCATTGTGTTGATCCTGCTATTTACGTCACACTTGTTTTCTTGCGATCCATTTTTCGGAATGTTACTAACAGGTCAATAGTTATGAGGCATTGCATATTTAATTTATATATTTCTGTTCCAAATATCGAGAGAGTGCAGTAAGGTGTTTAAATATATTTAAAAAATGATAAGCAATTAATTGTTGGGTTACAGGGTTCATTGCCAGATTCGGTAGGCAGTGCTGGAGAACATGGAGAATCCTTACCATCGGATATGTCTTGGGAGGCCGTTGAGGACTTGGTACCAGCTCCAACACTTTGGGTTCCAGATCATGCAGTAAATCGTTGCATGGGATGCAATACAGAATTTTGGCTTGGTAGACGTAAACATCATTGCAGGTATGTAATAATATATATTTGTAACAAGTATGGAAATGAAAGGAAAAATATGAACAAACAATATCTAAATTGTAGATGCTGCGGCAAGATATTCTGTGCGGATTGTTCGGAAAATTCAACGCCGTTACCCAGTGAACAACTTTATAATCCTGTAAGAGTTTGCAAAGATTGCTTTTCTCGACTTCATCATCATACAAGTCCTTGCCAGTGCAGTGCTCGACATCAGAATAAAGTAGATCACGAAACGGATATATCATCTAACTCAGAAACGTTGGTGACTTACCAAAGGGCAAAACCTATTTCTATGACAAAAGATACCTGCTGTGACAACTTAATGCAGGCTGCTCATCAGAAATCACAACCGTCTATTACAGCAGGTACGGTAAATTGAGCGTTTAGTTTGATATAACGACTGGTAAATGCAGTTTGGGTTTTCTCAATTTCAATAATGCCGAGCATTATCTGTTTCCGATTGGTAATAACATTGCTATCGGATTTATACATAATTTGTATCGTATACATAAATGAGATATACGCGTTGTTGACGCGTTAGGATTCTTTAAGTGATCTAATATTTATTGCTAGAGTAATAATTTGTACGAAAAGTGTATAGCAGTAAAAAAAAAAAGAAAAAAAAGAAAAAAATAGAAAAAAAGAAAAAAAAACAACAGAGAGAGTCGTCAGTATACGAAGCTGTATATATACCTATACAAATTTTGGCTTCTTTCAATGAAATTCTTCGAGTTTTCCGTTTTTAGGTATATCGATACGGTAGTAGAGCAAGAGAGAGAGAGAGAGAGAGAGAGAGAGAGAGAGAGAGAGAGGAGAGGGAGGGGGGAAAAGAGAAAGGGAGAAAAAAAGAGAGAGAGTGAATGAAGATGAGGCATGTTTTGGATAGGCTGTGACTGATGTCTAATTTTAGGCAATAGGCGGGATATACTGCTAATTAACAATCTCTCTATTGTGTAATTAATTAGCAGTCGGATTAAGTTACGACGAAAACTGTATTTGTATATTGTCGCCGTGTATGAGAATTGGAATATTAAATGTCATCGTGGTATCTCACCGCATTTGTATAGTGCCAACACTTTTTTTTTTTTTTTAGATGTATCCTTCTTCCTTTTCATCTTAAAATGATGCGAAGAGAATTTGGAAAATATTAAATATCGGTTAATCTATATAATATACATTTATACAGAGTGCATATATATTATATATATATATTTATCGGGCAATAGATCCACTGTAATTAGCGATTTTCGAACACAACATTTTTACATGAACGTAAAACGTATTATATTACACGGGGACATTCCAAACATATATTTCATCCATCATTACATTTATTATTATTATAACAGGTGGGTAAAACGGCAGATAAATAGTTCTACAAAACAACGGACGAGGCGGTTAAATCTATGAACTACTGTAATATGGATAAATATTATATATGTGTATATCAGTGCATAAATTAAAAGTGGACAGAATATTGTATTTATATAAACTATTTGTATAACTGCCGCATGCCTATATTTATATAATTACCGTACGCCTATTTAATTGTCTTGTCCTGACAAATGGACACCGAATTGTACATTGAGCTTCATTTGACTCTATTGAAACGTTCAAAGTTTTATTCAATTTATTAATTAAACGAGGATGTCAATTATTGTTTATGTAATATTTACTCTTAACGTATGTAAAAAAAAAAAAAAAACTGAAAAAAAAGAAAAGAAAATGGAAAAAGAAAACAAAACTATAAGAAAATTATGTTTGATTAAATGCATTTTGTCTGATCGCTGTGAGATTGCTGAGAGTCGAGACGTTTTTCAACATTTGTGTAGCATTTTTCAAGATGTTATCAACATTGTCTTTCGTATTATCTTCCTTTTGAAATTGTATGAGAATTACGAGATACGTCGTAACCGCGCTGGCAATCTGAAACATTGGTAACAGTTATAAATTATTGAATTATGAGTAAATATCGATAAGATCTATCTAGTTTTGCAGAATTCGTGAAATAAGAAGAAGAGTCGAATGAAAATAAGCCTAACAATATTCACTTTTCCATGTTGTATATCGCTCACCGAAGTGAAAAGGGATCTATCTAAGGAAAAAAGTCCACAAGCAGTAAAGTCCAAAGGTCGATGCAGTAATTGAAGTGAAAAAATTTCCAAGTGTTTCTTACATTCCGCGTTTGGATTAGAAGAAAGCAATTGGCTAACGAGAATGGCCGTCTTTTTTGCCTGTAAAAAAAAAAAAAAAAGAAAGGAGAATTGAACTTTTTCAAATTATAAACTAAACATTGTGTTGTTAAAATTCCGACAATATCGATCGGGACAATAAAAAAAATAGTTCACCTGAACGACAGCAAAATATGCCGGTTGTATGATTATAAACATTCGCGCGATGTGTAAGATACTCCACATAGATTGAATTATCAGATACAACAATTGACGACCTCCACTGATCTCTACTATTAGAAAATATGGTGTAATAATCAGATGTAAGAGACAGGAGAGTGTAACCACTAGCATGACAAGACCAAAAGAATTATTTATAAAAGAAACCGTGTCGCATAGAGACGAGTGCACCGTCACCAATTGTGCTATGTTATTTGCAAAATTCTTCGTTTCTAAACAAAAGGATATAATATGATGGTAAGTTTCTTTTCATTAGAGTTATTTCATAATCAAGTATTATTTATATATTAATTTACCAAATCCAACAGGGTTCCATTCCAAAGTTTTGGATATACGAATGTACGAAGCTGGTTGTTCACGATTTTGAAAATCACCAGCTGTGTTAGCATTGACAACAAAAATATTATTATCGTATATATATATATATATATATAGATTATGTTCTTTTAAATTACGCTACACGAGAGATTAGTATTTTTAAATTATTATCACGAAAAAAAAAAATGAAAGGAGAAGTATAATAATTGGTACACACCCAAGCCAAGATCTTTCCTAAAATGATCGGTCACTTTGCCTGACTTCACAATACCTTCGAGACATTTATTAAGTCTCACAAATCTTTCACTCACGTTGTATGTGATAATACTATATTGGATTTCCAATGCAACGATAATCATATACATGATATAAAGTGGCATGTAGTTGATTGCACCTTTGTTCTTCATTTTTTTATTAGTCTTTGAATCGCGATTCCACCAATACGTGTCGAGACCCGAAATAATCATGATGTAGGTAAGAGCGCAAGTAACTAGGATAATGGTATATCTTCGGGTTTTCTTCGGTGCAATGATACCCAACGTTTCGTCGATCTAATAAAAGAAGAAGAGAACAATTTGTAAAGCATACATATATAAACTTCATCTCATGATAAAAGATTCCATCGATTTACCTCAGCTAAATTGTTAAGAATAATCTGCCCGTTTTTCCAACGAAATGGTGAACCTAATATAGCAATAGTAGCTTGTATTATTACACCAAGTATATCGCTAGCAGTTGGTATTACAGCTGAACGAGATTTTAATCTTGTACTGTTTACCCAGCCATCTTTCATTTCTCGCCATAGACCCCAAGCTTCTGCACCCATGATAACTCCAAAAAGAAATATGCTAAAGAAAAATGATGAAAGGACAATTGATTTATTTGAAAAATCATTCTAAAAGTTTCAATTTTACCTGTAAATTACATCGATAATTTCTAAACGACATTGATATCGGTCATGCGCTTGTTTCGTGAAACGTACTGGACATAAACCAAACACCTTGCTGATATGATAAGCAGGAAAAAGGGCTTGAAAGAGATCGCTGTTAACTATAGGTTTGTTGATTTCCATTCCATCATTTTTAATATCGCTCACTTTAATGGTTCCTCGTTTTCCTAAAAATTCAATTATTTTAGATCACTTAGATTTAATTAAAACAAAAAACAAAAAATTGTTCAAGTAAACCAACTTACTGTGTTCACGTTTGTTCCATCGCCCGGGCATCCTATTATTTATAGTAATTTCTTCAGGTATAGCAGCAGGTTTTCCCGGTAAAATATTTTCCTCGTAAGTAGTATTATCATAAAATTCTTTTTTTATCAAAAAATACATGTTTGTTCGTTTGTTTATTTAAAAAAAATTTTCTTTTTTCTTTCTTTCTTTTAATCTTTACAGAGAGAAAATATTAAATTACATCGTTGAATATTGATTATAGTAGTAATGTATTTTGATCATCTGTACTATTCAAAGATTATAGTTTTGCAATAACCGAAATAGGCTCTTTCTCTTTTTTTTTTAAAACATGTGTGAACTAGAAAGAACGTCTTTTTACTGTAAGAAATACTGATGAGAAACGAACCTCTACGTATATCGTACTGCGAGTTTTATTGTATCGCTTGTTGTGTCCATCCATTCGCGTCAGATCGTCAACGGATAATTATTGTTGTTGAACGAGTGGCTCTTCAGTGCGATGGCTATCCTTCGAAAACATTTATATACGATGTTTGTGTTAGTGGGTGGACGCACATAGAATAAAAATTCTTGTAAAAGTAAGTACATAAAGTTTTTTTTTTTTTTATGTTATATACGTAGCATGTGTATGTACGTGTTAATAACACATTGAATGTTTCCTTAACTATAGATGTTTATTTTTCTCTATAATGTTTTATTCGATTCGATCATCTCCTTTTAATCATATTGTTTGCAATTTTGTCTTCTTCTTTTTCTTCTTCTTCTCTTCTCTTTTTTATAAAATAATTTCTATAATTATTATTCGATATAAAAAAAAACAATTGGAACATTTAGCGCAAACGCGCTTTTCAAATCACCTTTTGAATATTCATTCAAAGGGGTACAAAATTATTATTACAATAATCAAACGGCGTACCTTTGCTAAAAAGGTACACACTTAAGTTGAATAAACAAAGTAACTTCGATCGCGTACCAATCTATATACAATTTCCGATGAAATAGATTGATATATCTTCTGTAATTATATGTTGGGATGTTCCCCATCGACTTGATATATTATTTCTATTGAGCGTATCATATGTGTATATAACATATACGAAACATCTCATTAGTTTCTTTATTTTTTAATGAAGTATTTTTTTTCTCTCTCTTGTTATTTACCACGTCTCTGTGTATACAGACATGATTTATTTCGATTTTTTTTTTTTCTTTTATATTATTCGCACTTATGTTTACGTAGGACGTTAAATTTACCCTAGATTTGTTGATTGTCAAGTCACTTTTTCATTGTTCTTATCTACTTCGTCGTTTGATTCATCGATGAATCTTCACTTGTAGTTGTATTCTGTTTAAATAAGAAATTACGAGTCAAAACTCATATATACATACAACAATTGATCGATCATTTCAAATCACTAATGTATAATTTAATTAGAATGTTTTCAAACTTTGATGGGGCTGATACCAATTTTTGAAAATGGTCATTTTTCGCGCTCTTTTTTTTTTAACACGACTCAAATAAATACTTCGAAAATTTCTTATCTAATTAACCAAAAAAAAAAACGAGTTATAAATTGATATAGTTGTAGCATTGTATATGTGTGAATAATATATAATTTAATCAATAAATTTAATCAACAGAATTACGATTAAAATCTTATATTTATTCGTTAAATAAATCATATGTTGATTTTCTTATCGGCGCGTTTAAAATCAGCGCCATCTATAGAATAAATATTTGTTAAGCACTTTTTAAGTATTACCATTCATTCCGTTTCATTTAATTTTTGATAATATCAGTAAAAGTATGTATGACCTATAGTTTGTTGTTTTGACTTTTAATATTCATCGAACTCCGCATTCATGTTATTTCTTTTTTATATTTATACACATATATATTTTTGTAGGTGTATTTATACGAACATTTGTTTATTTTCAATAATCAACCAGTTGCATTGACTAATGTTGTACGTGATGTATAAATTCATAATGTTTATTTGAAGTGGTTATATTCATTTTTATAAACAATTGTTAATACCTGTATTATTATAAATTGACATTTATCAATTTTTATAAACTTGTGTCATAACACAGTGATTCAAAGTGTTATCTCGTATATTTAATTCTTTTTATTATCAAGAATAAATGATGTGTATGTAAAACATAACCTCAATGTTAGAATATAGTAATAGTTTTCTTCAAAAATAATTACGGAATTATAGTGAGAATTGACATATAATTATGGAAAGAAACGAAGAAGAGTGGTCTGTTGAATGTTCAGATGAAGAAAAATATGAAGTTGATTCTAAAGTAAGATATTTATGTATGTTTTTAAGTTAACCTTAGTTACTACTATTTAGTTATCTAAATTTACATATGTTCAGTGTTATAAATTTGTAAACATTTATGTGCAAGTTAATTGAATATGATTATTTATTTTATAGAGTGAATGGACGTTAAAGTCAGAAGACATACTTTCTTTAATCGATGGCTTAGAAAGTAATCGTATATTGGAGCTCGAATGGAAATGTCCTGGTAGAAGAGGTCCATCTCCATCACCTTCCAGTAATCGACAGCAAGAACATGGTTCCCAGGAATATAAGTAATTTAAATATAATCTCTTGTTTAATAAAACAAATTCTTATTATTACATTGTAACTGTTATTTAATGTATGAATTTGTTTTGTAGACCTGAAGAAAAGTCAGACTTTGATTTCATGGATGAAATGTCATCGCCTAGATTACCAGTACGAAGAGTAGGAGAAAGTACTCCTAAAGGTAGTGCGAAGAAGAAAACAGCCAGTTTTAATGGTGTTCTATCAACAATGTTACGCCATCGTAGATTGGAACAACAAGAAATCAATTCCAGTCCTAAGAAAAGTGAACCTAATTCACCAAGTTTGAAAACTCAACCGACTTAACATTATCCTTTATACGAGGAAAATACTGACATTGATACAAACGCATATTATATTTCCAAGATATGGGAAAAATGAGAGAATGTTTATTTTTTTCACATATAAGGTCATTAATACGAAGATTATATATTGTATATGAGTACAATATGAATATCGAAATTGATCGGTAATAATTCTTAAAGTAAATCTTGTATTTACTAACCTGATGAAAGGTACTTTTTATTATCCTCTATGAGGGTACAATTTAATTATATTTGATAGATCAAGATGAAAATAGATAGATCAAGATTAAAATCTCTTATATATTTTCGTTTATCTGTTTTAAATTAATCATATCTAATTTCTATATTAATTTATTTTTACTTGAAATCAATTGAATTAAATATAATGTGTGAATAGGATAGGGTAATGATGCACGATGCATAATTTTAATCAACAGAATCATAGTATTTTCTTTTTTTTGCATATAAATCTTTAAAATATTATTTGATATATATATGCCGATTTTAAACATATATCTAATATCATAGAACTTCTTTATACATTTTTATATCTACATTTACATATAACTTACAATTTAAATTTAAATATATATATATATATTGTACAAAAGTACTTAGAAAAAATGATGTGTTATTGTAATATAAATCTAATGATTTGTAAACAAATTGCTACGTTGTATTTATTAATCTTTATTGAAAGTTAATGTATAGAAATTGACTTTTCGTTTATATATATCATCAATACGTAAAAAAAAAAAGATTAAGTACATTTAGTATCTTCGCTCTCTCGAATATCAGCAGCCCAAGCAGGAAAATGGTTGATGTCGTAGATGTAGGCACCCCATGTTGAAAATACAAGTAGTTCAACTAATAAACTGTAAATAGAAGGCATACATCCTCCGAGTATTAACCATTTAGTTGGAATATGACCTGCGACTGCTATGAGAGCATTTGGAGGAGTACCAACTGGTAATCGAAATGAAAATGAGCACATTAACGTAGCTGGTATCATTAAGTACATCGGATGTAGTTCCATAGCTATAGACTGTCAATATAATATAAATTTATGTAACACAGAGATGAGATATAAAATGTAAGATAAAATATCGTACCATTTGAGCAATAACTGGTAATGTTATATTGGCAATGCCGACGTTGGACGTAAATTCTGTAATTATGCCGATGAATAAACAAACGAATGCCATTACAATAATTGGTGGTAAATGTCGAAGTGGTACAAGAACGTGACCAACTCTGTGGGCTAAGCAAGATTCAACACTTCCTTTAGCAATAGCAAAACCGCCACCCAGTAAAAATATCAAACTCCATGGCATTTTAGTTTCAATGACTTTCCAAGTTATCAAACCCTCCGATGATTTGATCGGTCTTTTGGCAGCTACATGATGTACAATTAATTATATTACATATTTATATTTTTAGTCATTTAAATTATGCTTACGATCTTTACTCCAGGAATGAATGAAAGCAGGCTCTTTTGGTATGAAAAACATAAGAATCGAAGCAAATATAACTGGCGTAGAATCTTTTATATCTCTGTAAAGATAATCAAATAATAAATTAGCATAAACGATCGAATATTATTAGATACATACATATCTGTTATAACTTCGGACCATCCACGAATAAAGCCAGGTTTTCTAAATACCCATAAGAAAATACACATTATAAATAATGTAGTAACTCCGATTTCGTGAAACGATATAGGACCTAAATTTGTATATCGTGTTTTAATGACCTGCGAAAGTTATATTTTATAGAAATAAATGAATATTATCGTTAATTTCTGATAATTATATAACTGCATATTATATTATACAATATATAATTGTAATTGGATTTACATTGTTCGTGATTTCTTCGCCTTCTGGACCTATTGTAGCTGCCAAAGCATCCTTACTTTTTGGTCTTAAGTATCCCAAATATGCTATTCGTATGTAGATCCAGGTGATAAACGAATTGACGATCATTTGTGGAAACGAAGCTATCAACCAGTCGGTGAAATTGATACCATTGGAAGAAGGGAAGGTGCTCTCATAAATTCCTTTGAATGTAAGATTCGTTCCGGTACCAACGAGAGTTCCCGTTCCACCGAAAGTGGAAGAATATGCGATGCATAAAAGATAACCCACTGTGATCTTCGATGGTCTCAATATTCTGCAAGAAAAAAATGTATATATGTAAACAGGAAGAAAGTTTGAAAAAGTTAAGTGAATATATTGCTTACTGTTCATTGGGATTTTCTGGGTCAGGTACCGTTATGAACACCTTACCAAATCCAGCCTGTAGAGTAGTAGTAGGAAGGATAATAAATTCATTGGCACTTATACCAATTATAAGATCAAGAAGTCACAGACCTCTTCCAATTCTTGAAGGATGGCGAAGATAATAGGTAACATCATAGCCGTCGCAGCCGTGTTCGAAACCCACATGGATATGAACGTGGTGACTACACAAAGACCACCAAGTAGACGGGCATGACTACAGCCGACCATTTTCATTACACCAAGGGCGATTCTGAGATGCAAATTGGAATGTTCGATCGCTACAGCGAGTATCAAGCCACCTATGAAGACCATGATTGTATCGTTCATGTAACAGGCACATGTTTCAGCTGTACTAAGTAAACCAAGAAAGGGGAAGAGAATAATAGGCAACATTGCAGTGATTGCCATGGGGAATACTTCTGATATCCAATATCCAGCCATTATTAATATAACGAAAGCACATCTGCTTTCCTACAATTGAAATTATATTTGAAAAGATTGAATTTTTCTACACGACGATGTATTCATATTAAAATAATACCGAACAATCGTAAATGATCATAAATGGTAATAGAAATGAAGGCCAAAGAATAGCGAAAATGGTTTTCCAATAAGTTTTTAGGAAGTACAGTGTCCTTTTTCCATAAGTAACGTCTTCAACGACAGTTTCTCTATATATATATATATATAAAAGACGATTAAAAATTAGTTCAATTTTCATTGAAGATTATTCATAATTCGATAGATTCATTTTTTTTTTTTACTGACTCCTCTCTTTCATCTTCTTCGGCCATTTAATTGCGATATTTTTGTTAATATAAGAAGCAAATTTTTAAAGAACCGACGAACAAGCTTGTATCACAAAATAGCAAATTATCGTATACTTTATTTTCACGTATTTATTTAACAAACTTCATATTGGAATGTTTTATACATATTATGCTGTTATTCAATTTTTTTTCTTTTTTTTGTTTTTTGACTCATATTATGCTTAATGAATTAACTCGAAGAAATTTTCATTAGTTAGTCCGCATACGTGATATGCATCCAAAGTTCAAACATCTAAATTTAGTCGGCCTAGAATCTTGAAAAGGGGGCTGGATAAGGTCGCGTTTCTTTCTATCTGATGGAGAGAAGACGACGACGACGACGACGACGACGAGGACGATGGAAGCATTTGGTTCGACCTTAATGACGTCTCTTCAAGCAAGACAGGGAGCAGTGCCTGCGGCGGTACTGATTGCGCTCTTTTCATTGTCCGAAATACCTTCAGTACTTTAGCCAACTTATATCTACCATCTTTGCCATTTCTTAGTTTGACTCTTTCATTCTTTAGTTAAATAATAATAATAATAAGAAAAAGAGGAAGAAGAAGAAGAAGAAGAAGAAGCAAAGAAAATGAATGGAATAAATAAAAAAATGAAAATGATAATCTTTCTATAATAATTGGTTATATTAATTGTAAAAATAATCATCTCAAATAATTTGAAATATTTATCAAAATAATTGTTATCTTACGTTTTGTACCAATTGTCAATAAAATAATGTTATAAACGCGTTTTAATGACACGAAATAATTTTTATTATAATATATATTTCAATTGATATTATTAACAAGAAAATAATCTCGACGAAATTGTAGATGCATTACGATTACAATACTGTCTTGTCTTTTTTTTTTTTTCGTCATGATTTGAATGATTTTTTGTATGAAAATTAATCGCAATGTCTGCTGATACTTGCATTGACTTTTCTATCCGCCCATTCTGGAAAATCGTCGATGCCGAAAACGTAGGATCCCCAAAGTGGAAAGACGAGTAGTTGTATGAGCAAGCTATATATCGCAGGCAAACATCCGCCGACGAGTAATACTGACGTTCGCATGTGAGCCGCGATCGATATAATTGCGTTTGGTGGAGTGCTGACTGGTAATCGAAATGCATAGGAGCACGTTATTGTCACTGGTACCATCAGATAAAGAGGATGTACCCTCATCGCTGTAGACTGTAACAATAACGTTATGGCGACGTGCGTCGTTATCGTTTCAGTATTGTTCTTATCAAATTGATTTTTCATAGTAATGTGTGGTTACTCGAAAATTTCATGCCGATTTATCAATAATATATATGTCAATCAAAATTTGAAACATTATTAAACCCGTTAAGGAACAATTTTGGTTCAACGTAATATAACACTGCTCGAGTTAACTCGAGCTTGTAACTTAAGGGGTTAATTTGAAATGAATTTTCTTGACACATGGATATGTAAAAATTAGCATCAATTTTTTCGGTTAAATCTGAATATTATTTAATCAAATTTACCATATGTGCTATTATTGGTATAATAATATTTCCAGTTCCAACGTTTGAGGTCACTTCCGTTAGAGTACCGACGAATAACAAAACTACTGCCAATAACGGCAGAGGGTGTAAAGTTTGTAACGGTAATAAGGATCGACCTAGTCTTATAGCCAGACAGGATTCATTGCTAGCCTTGGAAATGGCAAATCCACCACCTAGAAGAAAAACCAATCTCCACGGCATCTTTCGTTTAATCACGTTCCAAGTTATTAAACCTTCGGATGGACCCCATGGTCTTTTTTGGGCTGTTTAAACACAACTAATTAATTATCTTTCATTACATAGTGTTGTGATATCATCTGATTGATATATATGCTCACGATCTCGGCTCCAAAAGTATATAAAATTGGGATCTCTAGGGATGTAAAACATCAACAAGCAAATGAAAAGTGCAGGTGTTGAATCCTTGATCTCCCTATTCGATTAAAAATATAATAAATACAAAAATTCTTTAATAATTATTTTACAAACAATTCTTACACGTTTGATATAAGGTCCGCCCAGCCTGTAACAAATCCAGGAGATCTGAATACCCATAGAAATATACAAGTTAAAAAAAGTACCGATACAGCGATCTCATGGAAGGACATTGGACCTATTTGTTTTAGTTTTTCTTTGATCACCTAAGAATATCGCGAATGAAATTTGATATCATTTATATTTTTTTTTTAAATAATTTTTGTGTGAAATAAATTTAAATTCACTTGATTGGCTACTCTCTCGCCTTCCGGACCAATTCTCGCAGCTTCGGCATCTTTGCTCTTTGGTCTTAGAAATCCAAGATAAACTATTCGAAGATGCAACCACAAAATGAAGGAATTGAGAGCCATTTGTGGAAAACAAGCTACAGTCCATGTGCCAAATGTAATTGGTTCCGCTTCGGGAAATGTATATTCGAAGATTCCTTTGAAGACAAGATTTGTTGGTGTACCAACCAAAGTTCCAGTTCCCCCAAATGTCGAGGCGTACGCTGCCGCGAAAAAATAAGCTTTTGTCACGTTCGTTGGTTTTAATTCACTGAAAAAAAAAAAAAAAGAAGAAAATGTCATTTAGTTTAGAGTATTTTTGAAACAACCAACCTGTTCCTATTTTCATTCAATTTAGGATAATTTTACGTACGGATCGGCATCGGGTTCCTCTGGATCTATTTTAACGTAGAATACTTTTCCTAGTCCTTGCTGTGCCAATATAACAAAAAGATAATAATTAAACAAAAAAAAAAGAGTTAGGATAATATTATTATTATTATTATTATTATTATTAAAAAAGAGAAGAGGAAAAAGAACCCTTTCCAATTCGTAGAGAACGGCAAATACAATGGGCACCATCATCGCAGTGGTTGCAGCATTCGCGATCCACATTGATATAAAAGTGGTTACGGTACAGAGACCACCTAGAAGTTTTGTGTGGCTACATCCAAGCATGTTCATGACCAAGAGAGCTATTCTCATATGCAGGTTGCAATGTTCCGTCGCAAACGCAAGGATCAAACCACCCATGAAAATCATTATGGCATCGTTCATGTAGCAATACACGGTCTCAAGTGTACTCATTATTCCAAAGATTGGAAAGAGAACGACCGGCATCATGGATGTAATGGGTACAGGAATAGCCTCGGTCACCCAATATCCTGCCATTAATAAAACGACGAATGCACATCTGACCTCCTGACAAAAAACAATACACATGTCAATTAAAATAATAAGATTTTTAACGGAAATTGACTTTCTTCTTATAATTAGGTTATAACTCATATACTAAATTTAGGATTAATTTGAAATACCTGACAATCGTAAATATACAGAAAAGTTGTTAAAAATAGAAACCAAATTATAGCAAAGATTGATCGCCAATATAATTGAAAAAAGTTACCGGTGTTTATCCAGAATTCTTTTTTCTGAGAGCTAAGAAATAAATGATTATATTACAATTATAATATAAATAATTTAATGTGTGTGGGTTATATAATAAAAAAGATAAATATAATAACTTTTGTTCTTCATCATCTACCACGAAATCGTTTTCTCTTTGAGCCATTTATTTAGATTTCAAACAAGTTCGTTCGTTAGATTTTATTATACGAAGATCATCTGTCTCCCATATTGATTTTTTCTTCATATAAATGATACGATATATATCGATTTTATTTAGATAGTTTTCTTGCAATCAATTTCATTCGTGTACAATTATTTTTATTATTGGTAGAATTAAAAATATAAAAAACGATTTAGAAAAAGGTGTCTTATGGTGGGAGGAGTGGGGGAGATGTGTGGGAGAGAGTGGGGATGTGTTAGAGTAGTAAAAAGGTTGAGAAAGGTAGTGGGGAGTGACTATTCAAAAGTATTTTCATAGAGGACAAGGTATCAGTCTGAAGGTGAATTTCGAAGAGGACGGTACGTATAATTTATACACTATACTTTTAGACTGTAATATACATTTATTTTGATTTATTAATAATTATTTATGATATATTAAACAATCTAATGTATTGTAATAATATTTATAATTGTTTAAACGTATATATATATATTTGTTTAAATATTAAAAAACAATTTTACGTAGTTTTGTAACAAAATATATATAAATATATATTATTACCTTATACCGCCATCTGTTAGAATCTTATCGAACAAACAGAAATAATCATAACTCTTTGTTAATAATCAAATAATTCGCGATTAATAAAATAATATTGCAATTATAAATTGAGATATAAACTATCCTATCTTTCAAGTTGGATGAAAAACTGCACACAGTGTGTAAAATTTTATTCAAATCGGTTCAGTAGTTTACGAGTCCATTGCGGACAAACAACGTGACACGTAATTTATATATATATATATATATATTATATTATATTTTTCATATCATCACAATTATAATAATATTATAAAACAAATCACATAAAAGTAAATATTATTTTTAATTCATTGTCTGAATTATCAAATACGTGTGTACGTAGACATTTGCAAATTTTTCAATTAACGTTAATTCGTGAAATCATTTGACAACAAAAAAAAAAAAAAGAGAATCTTTTATTTAGAACGGCGACGGGGTTGAAATGAAATTTTAGAACGAGTCGATGGTAAAACGTGGTGGCTTGTCGTTGATTCGAGAGAGATAGCAAGGGTAACAGGAGAAAACAAGAAAGAAAGAAAGAAAGAAAGAAAGAAAGGAAGGAAGGTAGGAAGGATGGATGGATGGAATGGAATGGGTGCAAAAGTAGAGGAGAAGGGAAGTTCAGTCTCACGCTGATTCACCGGGAGATTTTAAGCTGGCTGATTCAGAAAGAGAGACAAACGGGGTTGAGGTAAGGGGTAAGGGGGTTGCTGTTGAGGTGGCGCGTTGGTAGACAGCGAGGGTGGGTGAAAGTCGGGAAAACAAAAAACAAAAAAAAAAGAAGCAACGCACCCTCGGTAGTCTCGTGGCAGGGAAAACCCGTCGAGTAAAACAAAAAAGAAATATCGAAAAGAAAAAGGAAGGAAAAAGCTCGTCGAGGGAGGATGCTTTGGTTGAGTAGAGAGGACTGAGTTTTGAGGACCGATGGGGGGGGGGTGAAGTGAGAAGGGGTAGTAAAAAGAAAAATAAAAAGAACGTTACGAAGATGGCTGGAAAAATAGATAGAAATGGATATATATGTGTATATATATATATATATGTATACAGGGTGCGTGCAATGTAATGGTGCCACCATCTTTGGTTATATACAAATATATCCAATTTTTTTCTTTCCAAAATTCTTTTTCAAATTATATCTTTATCCATCCATTTTCTTATCTTATATATATATAAAAAAAAACTCATTTTAAAGTGGAGTCCAATTAACAATGGATATTCTCAAGTAAGAAATTCAATTAACGTTGATACAAGTTCTACCCTCTGTCATGTACACATACACACATATATATAATATACAAGCTGAAGAAAGAAACTTTCAAAGTCTACCAACACTGCAAAATTTTCAACGCAAGAAACTTTCAATTGTTCACGTTACATAGCTCTCACCCTTTATATAGATACTACATAGATATATTATATATATATATATATATATATATAGAGAGAGTAGTCCAGCTGTGTAGGGTTGACTATTCTCTCTTTCTCTCTCTTTTATCTCTCTCACTTTTCTTATTCTCTCATCGAGAGAGTGGGGAGTGTCGTTGCGCGAAAGAGAGCGTGTTGCCGAAAGGTGGAAAAAAGTAGTGGGAGTGAAAGAGAGGGTGGCCCAACTGGGAGGGTTGGAGGGTGAGTGAGTGAGTGAGCGTTGCGTTCGCACGTGCTAGTGTATAACATTGTAATGTATATACGTATATATGTAAGACGTGTAAGTATATGTAAGCCTCGAGATTGGAAGTAGAGAAAGATAGAGGGTGGTAGGAAAGGGTGGGAGGGTGATTATGCGATGGTAGTGATGGTGGTAGTGGGTGGTAGTGGTAGTGGTGGTAGTTAAAGAGCCGTTCTTCGAAGGCCCCTTCACTGTGCGCAGCTCTTCGTTCCTGGCTTTGCTCTGCATTGCGCATTCACGAGGCAGGCGCATCGTGCTGGTGATAGTCATAGTCATCGTGTTCTTCTCGTAGTCATTGTCGTCGTCGTCGTCGTCGTCGTCGTCCTCGTCCTCCTAGTCTCCTCGTCCTTCTTGTCCTTCTCGTCGATATTACCGTTTCAACGATTCACTTGATTTTTTTTTTTTAACTAAAACGATTTATTTTTTACAGTCCTCTTTTTATTTGCTTTTTATCTCGATACCGATACGATCGAGAGTAGTAAAGATTTGTATCACCAAGTCGTGAAAAAACAAGTTGAGGGTCATCATCAGTCCAGCTTGAACGGTAAGCCAAAAGTATAAAACTGTGTAAATAATACGAAATAATTTTGAAGTTTAAGTTCGATTATTCGATTACGGTTTGTTTGATTTTTTGAGGAAGAGGGTTTGGGGTAGTTGGGGGGGGGGGAGGAGGAAAGGGTAGCAGGTAAATGAATTTTTGTTCAGGATTTATTTGATCGTTATAATTCTTTTTCTTCTTCTTCTTAGTATAATTATGCGTTATTTTGTAAAAGAAATGAATTCGTGTTTTTGAACTTTGATCGATTAAACTTGACTGATTTCTCTTTTTTTTTTTTTTTCTTTTCTTGGAACAAGTATTAAAATATTGTGCACATTATATCGATGAAATTTTGGCACGAAGTTTATAAAGGTCATGAAATATATTATGAATGCTCATAATTTAGTATATGTTTGTAAAATATTTCTCTAAGTATAAATCAGGGGTTGAAACAAAAAATCTATTATGGAAGTTCAAGGTAATGAGAATATCGATTAATTTGAAATCACCCGCCGTTTATTCAAATTCGATCAGTTCTTTCGAACACGATTGTTAATTAATGAGATTTAATAAAATATTAATTATGATTATGTGAACATTCATTTGCCTTTATATTATAATAATCATTTTTTTTGCATTTCTTTTTCAATAAAGAATTTTAATTGAACAACAACAACAACAACAAAAAATTGAAGATATGTGTAATATAAATGAAAAAAAAAGAAAAAAAATGAATATTTACATTTATCGTTCAAATATATTATCTTTAATATATTTTTTATCAAATAATATATAAATCATTGTATGTATATTATTTATAAAGAAATATTATATAGATTAATATATATATATATATATATATATATAATGAAAAATGGTTGTTTCAAAAAGGGAACAAACACATTTTTCATTTAATTCGGTTGATGACATCTAATGAAATAATTATAGAATAGTAAAGTTACTGTAGATTAATTACATTAGAAGAGAAATTTCGTTATCTCTTAGGAAGGGTCGTACTCGTCTAAAACTTGACTACTTAACACTTGTGAGTGAGGCTCTCTCTGAGGGGCTGACAAAATTCGATCGTTACTACTAGCGGACACCGTACTTGTTATCTCGATGGCCTCGTGTCGTCTCTCCTGACTTTTAATGATTCAAATATCACGATAAAAAAAATATACACATATACACACATATATATATATATATATATATTTTTTTTTATATTTGGATTTATGGTACAAGGTAAAACATAACCTATATGAAAAGATAAAATACAATTGTAATTATTCCTTGCAAATTTGATTATTAACCCTAACGTTCTGTGACTTTGAATAATTAAAATATTACGCGATAAAATATACACATATATACAATTCTATTCTATTTTTAAATAAACATAATAAAATAAATAAATAAAAAAAAAAAAGAATATTTTGTTTATTTGAATTTATATTTTATAATAAATTGATATGAATATATTATCTATATAATTATATTTAAATATCTTTTTTTTCTTATTTGGATTTATGGTAAAAGGTAAAACATAACCTATATGAAAAGACAAAGT
This sequence comes from Polistes dominula, assembly GCF_001465965.1. The sequence continues at coordinate 794,968 of NW_015149002.1, forward strand.
ACAATTTTAATTATTCCTTACAAATTTCATTATTCTAACCCTAACGTTTATAGCACATCTACACGTTTATATATAAATTTTTAAATAAACTTTCTACAAGTGTTACACACACACACACACACAAAAGGAAAAAAAAAGAAACTTCTATATTATCGAACGTTTTCTACCACCAGTCAGCCATTCTTTTATTGCATACAAAAAGATAGAAGTAGAAGAAGTAACATTAATAAATACAAAATTCATAAGATGAAATTCTTCGAATGTTAATAATATCTATGTTGTCAAAGGGGATGTATACTATACAATATAAAGGGTGAATGACCGAAAAAAGGTACTTTTTTCCAGTCTATGAGTAAAGCGTAAAGCAAGAGCCATTGAATAATGTCCCTTAAAAGGGTTCACGGTTAGTAACACCGATCATTACCTTATCGCGGTTAGGTGCTGCTGCTATTGCGAAAAGTCACTCGTGCGTTTGCCTTTTCCCTTTTCCCTTTTCTGTTTTTTTTTTTATAACTATACCTATTCATTGATGTAACCTAAGGGAATAGATGTAAAACAAAAAGAGGGTTGAAAAAAAGCAAGAAGAAGAAGACAAAGATAAACAGAAAGAAACCAAAAGGTCTTGTGAATTCATTCTATATAATTTTAGTATGTTACAGGGTAGTAATAATAATCATATGTGTGTGTATATGTGTGGGGGAGGGAAGGAAATACATATTCGGTTAATACCCTGACTTATACACACACATACAGACAGAAGGAATATAGCTAACTATGAAAAGTTCGATAGGGTAGAATGGTAGCGTACAATCTCTTCAGTACAATAGAGGATGCAAGGTATGCTAGGTACAGACAATAAAGCGTAGCAAAAGAGAAAGCAAGAGAAAGAGAGAGAGAGAGAGAGAGAGAGAGAGAGATGGAGATGAAGAAAGATAAGGGTGGATAGAATAGACAAGAGAGAAGAGAAAGGGCGAAATAGGGGAATGGGTGGTTGAGGGGTGTAAGAGAAGGGGAATAAAAGCATATATACCTGGCCACGGTTACCAAGCTGTGTGTATCTGAGCGCGCATTGCCGTGTTCAACGTTGTGTGCGACAAACTAGATATCTGTGTGTATGTGTGTGTGTGTGTGTGTGTGTTCACGTTGACTTGGAGGGCGACAGGCGCCATGATATCGATCCTACGCAATATCGTGCTTGGTCCCATGTTACATGAACGAAGCAACGTTTGACGTGTCTCGTGTTCTACTTGCTGGTTTGTCACAAGTAAACGCGATTTATAGTTTTTACGTGTACGAAGTTTATGTACTAAAGCTCAAACATTTCGTTTATAGTAGGCTTAACGAACGAATGAATCTTTAGGAACACAATTCTGTATGCGTGTCATATATTTATATATATATATATATATATATATATGACACGGTTTTATTAAAATGTTTCATGGGAAAATATGATGTGTTGTTTTTGATCATTCAATTGGATTAAATGAGATTAAATCAAATTTATTGGATCTATCTATCGTTCGATAAAATATAATACGATTATATTTTTTTGTTTTGTTTAATTATATAAATAAATGAAATAAACCCTATAGTAGTAGAAAATATTGAAAAATATTGAATACACAGGTGTATTTAATATATTAAAAAGAGATTTAATGTCTTTTTTATAAAGCTTATTAAAATGCGTATTTTAAATACGATGATTGATAATAATTATTATATTTATATTTTCATTTGAATATAAAACATGTTATTATTATTATTATTATTATTATTATAAAACAGGTGAGCTGTTGTATCGATAAATTTGTAAGCAAATCCTTGAACAATGTGGGGTAGAGCAAGCATGGCTGCAGTGATTTTATTCCTCGCTTGGTTATGCATCTTTGTTCCTTGCCACGGTAAGTCATTTATAATTCTGTTGATGAGAATATTATCGTCATCACAAAGATCCCTTTTATTATCTAGGAAGTAACACGGAGCTTACTCCATCGGATATGGAAACATCTTCAACCGATGCTGAAGCAGAAACCATTTTGGAACGTGCAACTGCTTGGTTGTGGAGTCAACGGGACAAAGATGCTGGATGGGGTAACGATACTCACAGGGTCATTTTGGTTCTTCGTTTGGGTAATCTTTCACGTAACGATAACGTGGCATTACCTGCCCCATTGGAATTGCAATTAAGTTCTAAAGAAATGGAATTGGAAATAGTTCTTTTACTTTGGAGGTGAATTAATATGATTTATCATTTAGAAATATATTGACCAGGTTCTTCTTTTCATTATCATTTTGATGATCTTCAGACATAGGGAAGTTGGTTTTTCTCCAGTACGTTTGGCTCGTTATACTTTGGCATTGAATGCCATGTGCATGGATCCAAGACAATTTCATGGACACGATTTGATCGGAACTTTGCAACATCACGAACCACCGACAGATTATGAATTTGCCCTTACAACATTGGCTGCGTGCAGTGCACAAGCTCACGTACGTAAACGACAAATACGACGTTTGTTGGACATTGCTAATGCTTCACAAGATCATAATGTTGGTGAGTTGATTAACATTGAAATGATTAATGTATTAGAAACTAATGATTAATTATTCATAGATACCGTGGCTATGGTGATATTGGCACTGAGATGTATCGTACAAGATCATAGACATAGAAATTTACATCATTTTGTTCGAAAACCATCAATCAGTTTGGCCCAACAACAAAGATTAGACGGTAGCTTTGGTGATCTTCATACAACAGCATTGGTCATGCAAGCTTTAGAAGAAGTCGAGAACGAACCTACTGACAATTGGAACAGATCAGCAGCATTGGCATGGTTGATAAGTCAACAACGTCCAGATGGTTCCTTCAACGGAGACATTCGTGCAACTGCTGAAGCACTTCTTGGTGTTTCACCACGTGGGCTTGCTAGTATTCGTGCTTTAGATTGTGGACAGGGTTTGACAGATAGTTCACCACCTAGACTTACAACTAGCAATAGTAAATTTTTCCTTTCTATTCTTTATTTAATTAAAAAAATTGATAATAATGTTTGAATAATTATTGATAATAATTGATAGAAATAACGAACAAGTAAGATATGTCTCGTTAAAACTATGAGTTGCAGATTTGGCGACCTTAGAGAATCACAGTCAAACATTAGCAGCAACTACAAGTGGAAGTAACATCAGTAATATTGATACTACTATTACTGGTACCTCGGTACCAATCATGGTTAACGTTTCATATACACTTTGGGTTGGAAGTAACGTCAACGAAACGTACAACTTAACAGTTTCTGCACCGAAAAATGAAACCTTCTATGGCGTGATGCTTTTAGCTGCTGAAATGTCACCACACTTTCAATTTGCTGCATCGGAATGGCCAAATGGTCACTACGTGCATACATTGGCTGGTTATAAAGAAGAACCGATGTCTTATCATTATTGGTTGCTCTATCGATTACCAACATTACCGGATCCTTCCTCGCCACCTGGAAATCAATTGGTTGCACCTGGAGGTGATACCTTGATCATTATTATTACTATTATTATTAATTGGCATTAGGAACTCGGAAGTTCATTGCCGCAAATACCAAACCCCGCCATTGTTCCCATCCCAGTGCTTGACCCTTCCATTCGTGGTCCTCGTAGCCCATTTTTTTAAGATCCCGAAATAATATTGTCCTCACATCTACGTCTCGGTCTATCCAGTGGTGGTCTTTTCCCGTTTGGTATACCGACCAATATTTTGTGCGCCATTCGATCCTTTTCCATGCACCGTGCCACGTGACCAGCCCATCTTAATTGGCGTGATTTTATGACGAACTTGATCATTATTATCTACAAAAATAATATTAATGAATTGATTGATTAATTTTGTATTCTTTTTGTCAGGTGTTGATGATCTTCAAGTCAGCGAGGGAGAACATTATCTCTTTTGGTACAAGAAGCTATGAACTGTGTACAAGAGACTGATAATCGAATAAGAAGATTCGATAATAATAGAAGAGATCAATCAGCAAAGAAATAAAATGAGAAATAGAGAATGTATGCTTATGAAAGATATTTATAGTATGAATGTTCATGCATCTGTTCTCGTATGAATGTATGAATCTATTTGAGAGAAAGAAAGAAAGTGAGAGAGAAAGAGAGAGAGAGAGAGAGAGAGAGAGAAAGAGAGAGTTAGTATGAAACTGATATTTCGGATTACTAGAGCGAGAGCTGAATAGTATTCACTGCCATTGCTAAACCGTAAAGCGTATTCACCTAAGCACGTATTCGTGCATAACCGCTCGTAGTTTCAAGGACAACCAATCAATCACAACTCCTCTAAGAACGGTAAAGAAAAGATTGGCAGTGATTTCTTAAACTCCGTTCTAGTGACTGTTTATCTAGGGTCCGGTATTTATTCAAAGATGTGAATTACGTTCCAACATTACCGGACCATATATATATACATATATATCAAGGAGAAACTACGCGACTCGTTATTTAAGCTACGAAGAATACCGTTTTCTATGAAACTGCAATGCACAACCATATTATATATTATGATATATCGTATTAATTAATATTTAATAAATCCGATACTCATACGTGTAAAAAAAAATCAAATTATATATATATATATATTTACATGTATGTATATACATATATATATATATATGTATATATATGTATATTTACTAGCAAAGAAAAAAAAAAAAAAGAAAAGATGGCCTGTTTCCTGTTCTTGCAAAAACAAAAAAAAAGTATCTCATTAATTTAGTAACAACTCGTATTATTAAAAAAAAATTAATAAAAACACAAAATAAGATATTAGATTGCTTATTGTGATAATATGGGTTATTAAATTAATTAAGGACAACAAAAAAAATAATCAAATAATCATCATCATCATTTCATTCGCATATGCTGTATCATATGATTTGTTGTTTAAAGTCAATAAATAAATAGATGATTCATATGAGAGAGAAAGAGAGAGAAAGAGAGAGAGCGAGAGAGAGAGAGAGAGAAAAAAAAGAGTACAAGGAAATGGTGCATTGGTTCTTAGTATAGGTGTCTACTTAAAACAAAGGTATGTTCCTATTGATAACAAAATAACATATTTTTGTGACATATATATATATATTAATAATTATAATATTATTATATTCTATAATTAATGCATGCACATTTGATGTTGAATATTATAATAAAATAGAGATTTTTTGTGAATTACCATATCAAAGATAAGTTATCGATGTAGATACGATGACAAAAGTAGTTTTTATTTAATCTTATAGATAGTAGCTAGAAAAAGTTTGAAAAGAATTCGACAAGTGCACAATATTAGGAGTAGAATAATTTATTATGTAATATTATTTTTAATTTTTTTTTTTTTTTAATTATTTATTTAATAATTATAAAAGTGTGCGCCTGTAGGAATGCAACCCGTCAGACACAGTTTGAAAATGTTACTTGCGAGCGCCATCTGTTGGGACGGAATTTTTGTTCAGTCCAAACTGTTCATACACGTATGCATTACGGGTTGCCTATCTTTCGGGCTGAAACAAATTTCGTCTCAACAGATGGCGCTCGCAAGCAATAACCCGTCGGTAAAATAAAGTAATAGTTATTACCATTAGATAACGATGAATGTCTTAACAGTCGGTAAGTGAAGTAATAGTACCGCTAGATGGCGGCACATATTTTACCAGACGGTAAGATAAAGTAATAGTTATTATCACTAGATAACGATGAATGTTTTACCAGTCGGTAAGTGAAGTAATAGCTAGTACCGCTAGATGGCGGAACATATTTTACTAGTCGGTAAGATAAAGTAATCGTTATTACCGCTAGATGACGGCACCATTTTGATCTGTAAACATATTATTGTCTAGGTTATTTGTTGTCACTGCAGTTACCTTCTATTCGCATAATAATTCAAAGGTATTTTAATTTATAATTATTTATTCTATTATTTGCGTAATAATGTTTATTTCTTAATACAATTTTTTAACATTGCCACACAAAAAGGAAATCAGACATCTTATAATATAAATATTTATTGTTTTAAAACATAGATGTGTGTTTGAATTAATTAATAATGTTTTCTACGTTTTCATGAAAACTCGTTAACAATTCGTATGATGGACAAAAGAATACCAAATTTGGATTTTCATGATCAACTTGCATGTTTATTATTTCGACAAATCGACGATTTGACAATTTGGTCATGGCTTTGAAAAACGTCTGAGTGAATTTGTCTTTTAATTCAACGGGTGTCATAGCAGGTTTTGACAATATTCGTGGTAATTGGATGAAAAAACTTGAGGTTAAGTATTCTTCAAGTAGGAGGGATATAATGGACTGTGTATCTTATGAAACATCAAAGTTAGATTTTATTAATAATAATTTAATATCAGAGATTAATATCTTTTTTTATATGATAATTTATATTATAAATATTTGTATTCTTATCAAAATACATATATAATATAAATATATTAGGTCTGTCGTAAAATTCTGTCTGTTTAAACAAATATTAGTTTAATTTTTTGTCACTAGGAATAAGGCCCCATTTTTAAAAATGGAATGCACAAATTGCCACCATGTTGCAATGCAAAAGATCAAAAGTAATTCAATCAATTAATTGTTCAAATATATGAATATTAATTAATAATTAATAAAATAATATTTAATGTATTTTAATAAATAATAAAATATTATACATTATTTAATATATTATTATATATTATATTATATTATATTATTTCTTTATCGAGCATCAATGAAATACCGCCATGGATAAACAATGGCGGGATTTGGTATTTGCGGCAATGAACTTCCGAGTTCCTAATGCCAATTAATAATAATAATAATAATAGTAATAATAATATATATTATTTAATGTATTTAATAATTAATAAAATAATATTTATATTGTAGACTAGGGGTGCCTTGCTACGCGTTTCTGTGGCTCACAATCAGTCCGATACACACGTCTTTAAGTCAACGAATTACCTTATACCGCCATCTCTTAAAATCTTATCGAACTAACAGAGATAATCGTGACTCTTTGTTAATAAACAACAAATAATTCGCAATAAAATAATATTGCGATTATAAATTGAGATATAAACTATCCTATCTTTCAAGTTGGATGAAACTGCACACAATGTGCAAAATTTGATTAAAATCGGTTCATTAGTTTAGGAGTCCATTGCGGACAAACAACGTGACACGTGATATATATATATATATACCTTCTTCAGCTTCATAAGAAATTCTCGTGTGTTCTGGTGCAAATGTAACTTCAGGCTTATCTTCTTCTTCTTCTTCTTCTTTTTTTTCTTCTTCTTCTTCTTCGTTTTTCGTCAGGTGGTTCGAGTCTTGCGTTTTTTCCGTGCTCGATTTATCTTCTGAAAAATATGCACTAACATTATTATTTATTTTTATGTCTCGCGTAAAGGTTATGCAAATAAGTTGATTAAGAATTATCGAAGGTACGAACGAAAAAAACCATGAAACCCAAACGTTTGTTTTTCTTTTCTTTTTTTTTCTTTTTTTTTGATAAAATATTAAAGTCATTCTTATTTCAGCACCTTGCACGTATCGATAGTGAAATTATTTTCATCATTCTCGTTAATCGTTCTTCCCTTTATCAATATTACATCACTGTAGTTGATAAAACCTTGTGTTAATTCCAACGATGTGTCAGTGACAATTTCAGGATTTTCAGGTAGTCCAGATTCAGCAACGGTTACTACGATTGCTTTTGGTTCAGCAGGATTTTTGTTGGATGATCTATCCGTGCTCATAATCACGTTCACGTTCACGTTCACAATTTTTTTATTTTTATTAATCTAATTATTCGAAAGTTTTCAATTTAAAAATATAAAAAGAAAAAAATACTTTTTTCTTTTTTTTTTTTTTTATAGAAATGTGTTTAACGAAATGTGTTATATATATATATATATATAAAAGGAAAATAATATGACAAATAATTTATATAATTTTGATATTAAGAAAAAAAAAGAAAAAAAAGGTTCAAAATTACCAAATAATAAATCAACGTGAAATTAACATTTGCAATCGAACGATATCGATAATCGATTGCAACGATATTACTGATCAATATATTTAGGGGAGAGGGGGGGGATCGAAAAGTAATGGCCGTCACTACGCGTGTCAAATTATTTCTAATATTTTATAATCAAAAAAACTCGATTGATGATTTTTATCGTTACGATATCAAACAATTTGCCTACCAGATAGAAAAAAATTTAATTAATTCATTGAGTTATTGATTAATAATAAAAAACTTCCTTGAAAAATATATTTATTTGAATTTTGAGGTTAAAAAACAACATTACATTCCGATGCACCTTATATACTTATATATATATATATATTTTTCCAATTACAAAATAATTAAACAAGTCAGAAAAAAATAATCAAAATCAAAGAGTCCCTTTTTTTTTCTTCAAACCATAAAAAAAAAAACCAAACGAACTTTGTAATTAAACTAACACAATTTAATATTTCGTCATTCTGTTTAAAAGAAGAAACGGTGGGGTGGGGTGGGGTGGAGGGGTGGGGGTGTGAAGAAGAAATAGGCTCGAGAGAAAATTCTCAATGAAAGATCGAGAGAGAGAGAGAGAGAGAGAGAGAAATAGTAAAGGGTGGGGGGGGGTTAGAGAAAGAGAGAAAGAGAAAGAGGTGGCAGACCGCATCCGAGGGGTGGGGGAGAAACTCGCGTGTTTCGCGAAAAAGAAAAGCGCGGAAGTTCGGCGCGTGTCTCGGCGTAACAGGTGGTTAAACTGCTGTAAAGCAGCAGAGAGTGAGAGAGAGAGAGAGAGAGAGAGAGGGAGAGAGAGAGAGAGACAGGTTGAGGGGTGTAGAAGGGTTGGAACGAGAGAGGGAGGCTGGCTTAGAGAGAAGGGGGAAGAGGGTTGAAAAGGGTCGGACTTCGCGAGCGAGTGAGACCACGAAACGCGATTCTACCTTCTCTTTCTCACTCTCTCTCTCACTCTCTATTTCTCTCTCTTACTCACTATTTCTCATTCTCATTTATCTCTTTTTAAATATCTATCGCAATTTTCTTTCTTTACATCCTACACCTATATATATATATATATATATATATGTATGTATGTATATTATGTGTACGTTCAAGTTAGGTGTATGCGTGTGTTTGTGAGTGTATGTTAGCATGTGTTAGTTAGGTATATTTATCACGTATGCTTGAATAAATTATTTGAATCGTGCCAGCAAAAGATACATACTTAATTAATTGCCATAATACAAATGTGTTCTGTCGTTCGAGTTTTCTTCCAGTTGAAAAAGCAAAAGATGCGTACGAGTGCATACAAAAATGTACACATACATACATACGTGTATATATATATATATATAGTATTTTTTTTTGAAAGTTAACCCTTTGTTTAATATGAACGTTAAATTATTTGACGTAGCAAATATGGTGGAGGACTCTTGACTGTGTTCTTTTTAATACCATTAGGCTTGTGTTAATCGTTAGAAATAGTTTATTTCTTTTTTTTGGTCTTTATTCTTTTGTTTTTTTTTTTAAGGGAAAGGGAGGGGTGAAACAAATTTGTTTCAAGTTGCATTTAACTCTTTAGGGTTATCTGTTCTTTTTTTTTTTTTGGTATTTTTATTCGATAATAAAATAATAATTATAAAATATTATAATTTTATTTTATTATATAATAAAAATATATATATATATTTAATTATAATATTAAAATTTATTTTATTATTTTTATTATTATTATTATTTTTATTATAATAATTATATATTATAATTTATAATATTATATATAAATTAAGGAAAATGTATAAAAATGTTATTATATATTTCATCGGTATTTATTATTATTATTATTAATAATATTATTATTGTTGTTATTGTTATAGCAGATACTCTGGATATAATTTCAATGATATTTTCTTTATAGGAAAAATACATTTCCTATGGGAACTGTTGGGGTAGGGTTGAGGGGTGTATTAATCATGAGACTAATCGTAAATTTGTCCTTGCTTCTTGACGTCGTTATAAGGATAACATCGTGAAAACGTGATCGCCAAGCAGGTATACTTCGATGAAACTTTTCAGTGGTTGAGTGAGAGAGAGAAAAAGAGAGAGAGAGAGAGAGAGAGTACGAGGAGAAAGAGATGAAGAAGAAGAAGAAGAAGTAGTAACAAGAGATAAGAAACGAGATAACTACCTCGTCGTTTAATTGAGCTGATTTAAGTTAGCTCGTGTGAAAGAGAAAGAGAGAGAGAGAGAGAGTGAAAGAGAGAATTGGTGCGTTTAACGTGATAAACTTTTTACAACATTAAAACTTAAGTTCTTTTCGAAAGTCTTATTTACTTCTTATTTCTCTATTTTTTTTTCTTTTCTTCTTTCTCTCTCTCTCTCTCTCTCTCTTTGTCTTTGTCTTTGTCTTTTACGTTTAAACCTTCTGTCAACCATATTGTCGAATATTCGAAAAGTACGATGAAAACATACGAGAGATGTTTAACCAAATTTTTAGAAGACACAATTTTTAAAAGGGTAAACAATTCTGATGAAGAAATTAACTGTATAAATTATATATATATATATGTAATGTTTTATTTTTTTATTTTAACACGTCATTAATATTTCAATACGTATTATCGATGTGAGAATTCTCTCTTACTTTTCTTTTTTTTTGTATTTTTGGAAAAAATTCAAACTATTGCGAGGGTTTAACGAGTTACCTCATGGTTGAAAGAAAAAAAGAAACAAAAGGTTGAATTTCTCGCAAAGTTAAAAGAATTGATACGGTCAAGACAAGAAGAAGAAGAAGAAGAAGAAGAAGAAGAAGAAGAAGAAAATGAAGAACGTTGGTCCTTTTTTATTTTTTCTTTTTTCTTTTTTCTTTTTTTTGGAAGAGCTGAAGAAGCGAGTCTTAAAGCGAGATGGAATCGAACGAGATGGTGTGAGTATCACACACACATACACACACATACACGGAGAAAGAGAGATGGTGGAAATGCGGCGCCGGAGGCGACTGACGCGTCTGATGAGACCTTTCCTCTCACTCCTCGAACCCTTAGCCTTCTCTCTTCCACTCCTAGCAACCACCACCCTTCTCTTTTTCCACCCTCTTCACCGTGACGCGTTCAACATCTCTTCTCTCTCTCCCTCTCTCTCTCTCTCTCTATTCCTTATTTTCTTTCCTTGTTCATTCGAACGCTTCTCTCGTTTCTCTACTTCCTTTCGTACCCTCCTACTTCGGATCAACCTTCAGCTTTCCTCCAGCTACAGTGATTACTGTTCCATGGCGCCCACGGCAGCGCCACTTTGCACCCTTCTTCTTCTTCTTCTTCTTCTTCTTCTTCTTCTTCTTCTTCCTCTACTTCTTCTTCTACTAATACTAGTACTACTGTTACTATTACTTGTACCACTACCAACATTTCTACATCTACTATTACCACCACACTATCATTCTGACTTCAACTACTTACTACTGCAACCACTACTACTACTTATACTAAGACTACTACTACTGTTACTATTATTTGTACTACCACCAACATTTCTACATCTACTATACCACCATACTATCATTCTGACTTCAACTACTTAGTATCACTACTAGTACTGTTACCACTAGACTATCATTCTGACTTCAACTACTTACTACTACTACTACTAAGACTATTACTACTTGTTACTATTACTTGTACCACCACCAACATTTCTACATCTACTATACCACCACACTATCATTCTGACTTCAACTACTTAGTACCACTACTAGTACTGTTACCACTAGACTATCATTCTGACTTCAACTACTTACTACTACTACTACTAAGACTACTACTACTGCTACTATTACTTATACTACCACTAACATTTCTACATCTACTATACCACCACACTATCATTCTGACTTCAACTTCTTACTACCACTACTAGTACTGTTACTATTACCTGCACTACCACTAACATTTCTACATTTACTATTACTACTACACTATCATTTCAACTTCAACTACTTATTACTACTGATATTACTACAACTACTATTACTTTTACTGCTAGCATTACTGTTACTACATCGAAAGGCCCTTTTCGCTTCCATCTCGTCCTCCTTTGACCTCTCCTCCTATTTTCCACCCACCTTTTTTCATTTCTTCCTTTAACTTTCCTACATCTTTCAACGAATCAATCTTTGACCTATCTACTTTAACATCGGTTCGTTCTTACTAAAAAAGAAACTACAAAATTCTAATAACAATTTGTTTTTTTTTTTTATTTTCACCAAAATGATATAGAATTTTTAGTTAGTAGAGGTATAAATCACTGATTATAATAATTATTATTAAGACCGGAAATCTAATTTTGTTTTTCTTTTTAAATTTAAGAAGAATCTCGTTTTGAGAATCGCAATATTTTTCCTTTTGACATCATCAATAGTTTCATATATAAGAGCAATGGTTGTGGTAGAGAGTATTGCGGTGGGATCAAAGTGCAATCTAATCGCGTAATGGCGGGGTATTAGGATCCCAAAGTCCCCTTACTTGGAACTCGTAGACGTGGTAATTAAGGAGCGCGGCGAGGCGCAATGAGGTGCACACGGTTCTCTTATTAGAAGTCGGAAGTAAGTTCGAATGCTCAGTCTCGAAGTGTCAGAGCAAAGTTCGTTTCACCAAATGGCCGACATATCACCTGTCCTCCGATTTTCACAATCCTGATAAGTATACGATTTGATAGCGAGTTTCTAGGAAATGAACGAAGATAGGATGATATCACTTTTGGAAAATCAAACAAAAAATACTCTCCAGTTTTTTGCGAGCTTGTCTTAACAGATGACCCAACCCCTAAACGTAGAACGTGAATTCTTCCTGTTATCATTTTTTTCTTAGGTTAGGATCGAGATCATCCGATATTTGTCATTGTCGAATATTAAAAATGATTTAGAAAATTAGTCAGACATCATTAGATTTTTTTCAAATTCTAAAACTAAGGGGATATTTTAGGTTAGGTGTTAGTTAGCGTACCATCCATGTATCTTTAGATTCTTTTAGGTAGTTCGAGTGGTTGGGATAGACCTCTCGAAAATTCCTCTCAAAAGGAAGAGTAGAAACTCTTATTTTCGAGAGCGTGTTAAGTGAGTTAGAGGGAAGAACGAAAGGAATCGATACTTGGGATCGATTTATCGAAATTCGGATAGAACCTTCGTATTATCATTCTTGATAAGTGTTATTTTCTCTACTTTCCTATATCACTCTCTCTCTCTCTCTCTCTGTCTATCTTTATAATATTTCGGGAAAGATGGACACAAAAGTTGAAGAAAGATAGTTATAGGTAGGTAGGTCTGGTAATAACAGCTGATATTCCACCTGCCATAATCAGGTCGAATTAGACCTTAGCCAGAAGTCTGACGGGAACACCACCCTGTGATCTTTAACGTTAATCAGAAGCGTCGAGACAATTATTATGATTGTGTTGCGCAGGTGTTGTGTTAGGTACGTTCTGACTAATGGGGTGAATCTCATCACAAACGTAAGAAATCACACGAAGGAAACAACATACTCTCTGTTACATATATATATATGTACTACCATATATCGGTTATCCTTTCTCTTTCGGGTTTATTTAATCGTCAGTTTCCATCCTTCTTGTAGCAGTCAAACGGCGGCATGCATTTTCGATCCGGAGAAGGTTGCGGGGGAACTCCTGCGGGCACCTTTCCGTAAACAGATTCTCGTTATCCGCGCGAGTGTTGCTCTCTCACGTTTTAACCCTCGGGCGAACGAGGCGCGAGGCAATTTTCAATTCCACGGTGTAATTAATTAAGCGAGCAAGCCGAGGGAAAACCGCTCGACGAAGTAGTAGTCGGCTTACTACTACTACTACTACTACTACTACTACTCGCATTCGCTTCTCGTTCAGGAAAGACGGTTAATTGCACGGAAAGGTACATGTCCGAATTCCGGCTAAAGTTTCTACCTACCCAACCTCCCCCTTCACCATCACCACCACCACCACCACCACCACCACCACGCCTCTCCCTCTTTGCCGTTCACGATTTTCCACAATATTATTTCACAACAACTCGTTAAACTATTCACAACTAATTTCATCTTTCCCTTTTTAGTAGTCTAACCTTTTTTTTGGTTTTGTTTTGTTTTTTTTGGATTCGAAGGATCATAACAACCATCATTTTTATCAATTTTCAATATTTCTTTCTACTTTTCGTTAAACGATTAGTATAAGTATTCTTCGTTTAACAGGTTGAGTGCCACGCCAATTTTATTGAGATTGTTCCGTGGTGTCACAATGTGGAATACACCGGTCGCGGCCATATGGCCGGTGGCCCCCATGGCGTCACTGTCAAATTAAGTGCCGGTCACCGGTGACCCTCGTGGCACTTAACCTGTTAATGGTTTTTTTTTGGAATTTTTACTATCACCTCGAGGTCAAAAGGTATATACATATACATATACATATATATATATAACTTTATTTTCTCCTCTTAAAAAGAATCTTCAGAATAGAATTTAAAATCAGGCAAAGAAGAGTGAGAGAGAGAGAGAGAGAGAGAGAGAGAGAGAGAGACCTTTATTAAAATTCGAGAGTCGTATCAGCCCAAGAAGAAGAATCTTCGGATTATTCTACGAAGAGAGGATTGCGCATCTCTCTCTCTCTCACTCACTCACTCTCTTTCTCGGTCCAGCTCTTTCATTCGCTTTCGTCCTTTTTTCTCTCTCTCTCTCTCTCTTTCTTTTTCTCTATCTATCCTTTGGCTTCAGTATGCTCGAAGAAATCGTTATCTCGTGGTAGCTAGTGCCAACGCGATAAGCTTCTTTTTTCTTTGCTTTGCTTTGCTGCTGCTGCTGCTGCTGCTGCTGCTGTTGCTGCTGCTGCTTTTGCCTGTGAACGATGCCGCATAAATTTCTATTTCCTTTTTTTTTTATTTTTATTATTATTTTATATTTCCTTCTTTCTAATTAATGACGCATCCGCATACTTGCCTTGTTTCAATTAATACACAGAAGACTTCAAAATCTATATATATATATATATATATATGTATGTATATGTGTGTATATTATGAACGTGTATATATCGGATGTTTCAATTTAATCCATGGTGACCAAATATTTCATAACCAATATTGATTTTAAAAACAAATACTATTTCATATTAAAGTTACTAGATTGTTATTAAATAATGTAATATTTAATATAGATATATTATAGAAAGTATTATTAGTCGTCATATGAAAGTTGGAAATTAATATTAAAAAATAAAAATATATATCTATTATAAATATATATAATATTAAAAAATATACATCTATTATAAATCTATATAATATTAAAAAATATAATAGCAATATATATGTATTATAAATATATATAATATTAAAAAATATATATCTATTATAAATATATATAATATTAAAAAATATAATAGCAATATATATCTATTATAAATATATATAATATTAAAAAATATATATCTATTATAAATCTATATAATATTAAAAAATATAATAGCAATATATATGTATTATAAATATATATAATATTAAAAAATATAATAGCAATATATATCTATTAAAAATATAATTATTAAAAAATATAATAGCAATCTATTATAAATATATATAAACTTATATAACTTATGTATATATAAGTATAAAATATAACACATAACACATAACATAACACAACACATAACGTAACACATAACATATAACAAGTTACAGTAATTGCAATAGTAAAACTGCAACATACAACACATAATTTGAAACTAAAAATGTTTTACACACACAAACACACACACAAGAAGACACATATACAGACATACATATAGACAAAGGAAGTAAGACGCAATAATTTTCTAGACAGCTTCAAATTCATACTTACTACCGTGGTACGCTATTCTCTGTGATAGTAAGGGGTATAAAAGGGACTATAATTCAGTATTGGTAGGGTCGACGAAGAGGTACGAACAAGAGAGTCTCAGGTGTAAGGAAGAGTTGATTCGGATAGAGAGGAGACCTCGAGAAGTGCATGTTGCGTCTGTTTGACGGACACGAGCCACGCCTTATGGTTCGACGCAATGGCCCTATCAATTTTCGCCGCCCTTTAATTTGCCACCCTCTGTTGCTACGGTCTCTTCTACCTGGATCCTCTTTCTTTATCGTCTTTGGTTCTTTCTTGTTTTTTTTTTTTTTTAATCTTGACGCTCGTCGATACTTAAACCATAACGAGACTCGATGACTATACATTTTATATCATTTTAATATATATATATATATATGTGTGTAAGTGTGTGAAGGTAATTATTTGAAGTATAATTAGGAACATTTTTTGTTTTACAATTTCAATAAAATAAATCTATGATCATCAGTTTTTTATAAAATATTTGGAATTAGGTAATATTATTTTTGTTATTTTATTATAGTATTTATAGTAATACTATATATATATATATATATAAATAGTATTTATATTATAATACTAATATTATAAATACTATATATTATAATACTATATAATATTATAAATACTTTTATATATTATATTATTATACTATTATATATAATATTATTAATACTATAAATATTGTATATACTTTTATAAATAGTATTATAATATTTATAATATTAGTATTTATAATATATATAGAATTATATAATATTATAAATACTATATATGGTATTATAGTATTTATAATATTAGTATTATAGATAAAAAATAGTACTATATAACTAATAACTATATAAAATACTATATAAATAATTAATATTAGTATTTATAATTAGTATTAATAATATATATATATATATATATATATATATATATACTATTTATAATATTACTATTTGTAGTATTACTATTTATAGTATTATTTTACTGTACGTGTGTAATCGTTTGATTTTAATGAATTTATTTAACGATAGAAGTAATGTTAAATAAAATAAATAAAAAGAAATGTATATAATAACGAGCTTTTATTAAAAAAAAAAAAAAAATAGATACGAGAGGTGGTAGAATTCGTAAAGGATCCTGCACAGAACAGACGTTCGTCCAGGTTGGCTTACTTTGCACGTTACGATGGTTCATGCTAATGATATGACTCAATTAGCAGCTTCAGAAAAGTCCACTGAAGGAAAGAAAAAAGAAAAAAAGGCACCGTGAAATTCGGCCCAGATTACAACTTACGATAATTTCGTCTTTAACGATCTTTTTCAAGCTGGATGACTAAACACACGCCCTTTATTAGTCACCAACTTTTATATCTATATATATATATATATATTCTGATTTCTTACGGTTTTTTTTCTTTTTTTTGGTTTGTCTTTTTTTTTTTTTTTGTTCTTCTCACCAATGTTTCTCAGAATACTGTGACTTTTATGCAAATTTATTCGAATTTTTCTTTTCTGCCGAAAAACATTTCCACGAGACAAAGCAATTTATTAAGCCGATTAAATAATATCGACGAAAATTGAATTATTCGTATTGAAAGAGATTTATTGATTCAAATTATGATACTTGTACAATACAATTAGCGAACAAATAGGTAACAAATGTTGCTAATTATGTATCTATAATTATATACGCTGAAAAAAAATCTATTTTATGATTTATTTTATATAAAATTATAATAAATATATATATATATATATATAATATTAAATATAAAATATAATAATAATAAATATATTATTAACTAAATTCAAATATAATATAAACAATATCTTAACTAACTATACTGCTATAATTATACCAGTATATTAAAGTTGCAATAATGAATTTATTTTTAATTCTGATAAAAGTTGTCACTTTCCTTATAGTGTCAAGTATAATACTTAATAAGAAGGAACGCGTTAATGATATATTATTTTTGATATTGACGCGGATTATACGTACTCGTTTAATAAGATTCGTAAAAAAAAAAAAAAAAAAAGAGCCTTACTTTATTTCATCGATGACGTGTATTGACGATCAAGTTGAAGTGTCCTTTGATCGAAAGTGGCGGCGGGCGTGCATATCGTAATCGTCAAAGTCAATTACGCTATCTAAATTATATAGTCCTTTTGTGGTCACACGATGAACGTGTACACGCGCGTTAGGAGTCGGCAGCACGCATCGCAGCAGTCCGGATTTGGTGCATATGCGTATGTATATATATATATATATATATATATGTATATGTACGTATATGTAGTTACGTAGGACATTGCACATGGTCGACCAGCTCGACAAGCGCGTTAATAATGCAGCCTTGTCATTTTGCGTGAGAACGATCACGCAAATTGCTTGGACTCTCTCTCTCTCTCTCTCTCTCTCTCTCACTCTCGCGTATTTTCGGAGTCATTATTATCTATGTATTTTATCGATAAAAATGCATCACATTTATTTATTTATTTATTTATTTTTACGTATGATTATTGACAGCAATCTCGAGAATATATATATTTACAATATGTAGATATGTGTCACACGTTTGATTTATAATTACTAGTTGCACGATTTAAATATCTCCGATTGTTAAATGTTCACGCAATTGAATCCCTGTTCCATATACATATATATATATATATATATATACTAAGGGGTGCCCCGCCACGCGTTGCTGTGGCTCACAATCAGTCCGATACACATGTCTTTAAGTCAACGAGTTTCCTTATACCGCCATCTGTTAGAATGATATAAATTATTCTATCTTTTAAGTTGGTTGAAACTGCACACAGTGTATAAAATTTTATTAAAATTGGTTTAGTAGTTTAGGAGTCCATTGCGGACAAACAACGTGACACGTAATTTATATATATATATATATGAAGATATATTTATATAAAATTAAATAATATATTATTATTATTATTATTATTATTATTATTATTATTATTATTATTAATTGGCATTAGGAGCTCGAAAGTTCATTGCCGCAAATACTAAATGCCGCCATTGTTCCCGTCCCTGAAAGCGATCCTTCCATTCGCGATTTTCGTATCCTATTTCTTTCAGATCCCTTCTAATAAAATAAAATATTATATATAAATAAAATGTATTCCTTTTTTACATATATATATATATATATATATATATATATTTAAAGAAGAAAATGAATTTTATTTGAAAATTATTTGTCATCTAACAAAAATTTGGTTTTAACATGCAATTTTTGTATAGAACAAATCAAGAAGAAAAATATGAGCTTACAGTTTACTTGGTAGTCATAGTATGAAGAAAAAGAAATACCAACTACGAACGGTCACCTCTCTTTTTTATCTTTCTCTCTCTCTCTCTCTCTCTCTCTTTGACGCAAATAGTTGGACTTAACGATCAGTAATCGGTTTCTCGCGGCACGGTCGTTAGGACTCCGCACGGGGCTTCTAGGACGTCCAAGCAAAAAGTTTAATGACTAGAAAAAGAAAAGGATTGGCATTAACGATCGGCGCTTTGCCCTTGCCATAGTCGTCGTCGTAGTCGTTGTTGTTGTAGTCGTCTTTTTTCGTAGCGGCCGAAAGGCGTTCGTCGAAGGTCGTCCACACGCGACGAAACACACGCGTTCAAAAAGTTCCAGAAAAAGAGTTAGAAAGAAAGGAAGAATAATAGTGGGGGAAATAAATAAATAAATGAAAAAAAAACAGAAATTATTTATATTCAATATGTCAAAGAAGAATATACCATGAGTCAACATTTAATAATGACGATTCGTTATTCGATACATCTCACGAATAAACGGAAGCGCGATTCAAATGTATAATTAATAATAAATAACTTCGCGATCGGATTCCGGACATGGGACACATAGAATAATCGTAAGACGTTTCGTGAACGTGACTTGAAGAGAGAACTTTACATTTTTATTTATTTATTAATTAACACGCGTTCCGTGTCAAGCCCTTTTTTTTACCTGACTTGTCATTCAGGTCATTTAATTTTGCCTTAAGAAAATCAACCAATACACATGTAATTATTAATTATTGTAAATATAACTCTATTAAACAAATTTATATGTGCTTTTTGTTTTATACTACATTTTGTATAATGCATCAATATTTTAATATAGGAATATATTCAATTTGTTATAAACATATATTGGATTGGCAAGAATGTAATTTCGGCTTGCACCAATAGACAGTGTTATGTTTGTTTCGTTATTATTTTGTTAATGTTAGAATATTTTTATTATTTAACCCTTTCACCACTATGGGCGACTATAGCCGCTATGCATAAACACGGTCGCTGTCGATTTTACTCAAACACCGTGCACATTTTTGGCGCAGCGGCACATTCAGCGGAACTACCACGACGGATAAAGTCGCCCCTAGCGAAAGGGGTTAATTTAAAGTTCATTTTTTGATATAGAAACAATAGAGTTTTATTTCACACTAGAAAATCGATAATTACTTTCATGCCAATCCAATAATTTTCAACGCATTAAATAAATATATCAAATGATAGGTGTCGTAAAATCACGCCGATTAAGATCTGGCTGGTCACGTGGTGCGGTGCATGGGGGAGGATTGAACAGCGCACAAAATATTGGTCGGTATACCAAACGGGAAAAGACCACTGGGTAGACCGAGACGTAGATGGGAGGATAATATTAGAAGAGACCTGAAAAAAATAGGATACGAAGATTGCGCTTAGGGATGGGAACAATAGTGGGATTTGGTATTTGCGGTAATGAACTTTCGAGTTCCTAATGTCAGTTAATAATAATCAAATGATAAGAGTGTACCACCGGTGGTACAGGTGGCATGGAACGTGTTAATCCATTCTGTGTATATCATACCCAATAAGAAATGTCTCACTTACTTACCATATTTATTTGACAGGATACGAGTCTCCCCTATTCATCGTTGGTTCTTCTTTTGATCAAAGGAAATGAGGTCGAGGTAATGAAGAGAAATGAAATTGATTATTTAAGTATATATACAGTTCAATATATATGCTTATATTGTACTGCATGTCTTCTAAGTACATTGATAAGGAATTCGAATTCCAGAGATATTTAGCAATTATAGACGTAAGTTAGTTTTACGCGGTGAGATGATGGTGTCTCTACAAGTGTAATTTTCACGATCCTCACAAGCTTTCATACCTAATATTTACCATCTATCTCACATTCCATTACCATATACACACCACCATACCATCAAACTCTTTCTCTCTCTTTCTCTCACAGTCTCTTACTAATAATACACGCATATACATCTAGATAACATCAAAATAAATCTATATCTCGACAATAGCAATAGTTCTGATCGGGATTATGTACACACGATGGTATTGGTTGTTCTTTTTATTTTATTGTATTTTTTTTTTATTTTATTTTATTTATTTATTTATTTATTTATTTAAACGCATTTTAACGTATCCATTCACTCGTTTTAACATTCGTTCGTTCATTCAATTCTCTCTCTCTCTCTCTCTCTCTCTTATTTTGTATCTATCTTTTTATTTATCTCACAAATGCACGCATACAACACACAAGCTTTTACATACACACACGCTCGATTCACATCGCTCTACTTCTCTCTTCTCATCGTTCATTTACATACATACAATTAATTATTAAACGACATAACGCGCGTATCTACGATACATCTCTATCGTTCGTTACGCATTATCATCATCATTATCATCATCATCATCATCATCATCATCATCATTATCATTATCATTATCATTATAATTATCATCGTCATTATCATTTTTTTTGCACAAAATCATCTTTTTTTTTTATATATATCTTTTTTTTTTATTTCTTTTCTTCATATTCGTATTTTATTCAGTTCGAAACAAAAAACAAAAAAAATTCGTAGCTTCATCATGGGACGTCGAATAATTTTCATTTTCTTCTATCTTTCTTTCTTTCTTTCTTTCTTTCTTTCTTTCTTTCTTTCTCTCTTTTTTTTTCCTTTTTTTGGTTTTTTTTTTTTCTTTTTTTAAGATCGTTAAATTTTTTTTTGTTTATTTCGCCTCGTTTACTACTTTGGCATTTTGAATCGCATGAAACTGCTTCGAAGAAGACGAAGACGAAGAAGAAGAAGAAGAAGAAGAAGAAGAAGAAGATAAAGAATTTCAAGTTTTGACGTCAAACGCGTCAGGCGTTGTTATTGCACGTAAGTGTATAATATGTATGTACATACATACTTACGTACTTACTTTTACACGTAGTTGGTGTATCAACGAGCTCGTGAGAAAAATGTCGACGAATACGCGCATTATTTTGTTTTTTTTTCTTTTTTCTTTCTTTTTGCGAGAAGAAAACAAATCCTTTGCGCGACGCGAAGGAAAAACCAACCCATTTCGCGTGGGGTTTCCTTGACTAGGGGGGTGGGGGGCGGGAGATGGATGTTGTTTCGAATCGAAGCTGTTTCACTCGAATCACCATCGATTAAACGTTAATGTATGTATATATGTATGTATAATTTATATACAAGAATAAGATCGATTTTGCAATCGATTGGCAAAAGGTATTCTCGATTTACCAAGGCCTCCACATGCTCTCTTCATCCTTGACAGCTTGTTGACCGAGCTGCGATGGCGATGGCATTCCAACAGCGATTTCACTACCCGCATGACTAGAGGGTCTTTCCTCGTGAATAATCGAAGCGTCAGTCGTCGTTCGCGAAGGTAGTATCTGCTGTTGTTGTGGTTGTTGCTGCTGCTGTTGTTGCTGCTGCTGCTGCTGTTGTTGTTGTTGTTGCTGTTGCTCGATACTTGGTATACCGTGAACGGAGTTTCTCGAGATTGTCTTCAATTTCTTCGAATTGGTAGTAAAGTCCAAAGGTTGTTCGGGTTGTTCCTGCATTCGAGGACTCTTGCTTGGTTTAACACCAGCCGCAGTTTCCTGCCATTCTTGCATATCTTCGTGAGGTCTTTTAGCCAACTTGTCTGTGGCTTTGAGCAAAGACATGTTTGTAGCTGCCCAGATTGCAGTAGGTGGATTTGGTCCGATACTGATGCCATTCGCTGCCGCCGCTGCAGCCAGTTGGACATAGTGACTAGGTAGAAGGAAGACCACCTGACCATCGGGTAGTCTCGAAGGTATCACCTGTACGACCGACAGCATATTCGGATTTTGCTGCGATGTCGAGGCTTGATCTACCGGTATACCGGAAGGGTGATGAGGATCCAGACCAGCTGGATTGACTTGACTGAACGCCGAGGTTGGTCTGCTACTGTTATTGTTTTCGTCCCCAGCCGTCGTGCTACTGTCAGGCCTAGCCGTCTCCATCTCTAGTATCTCTGACTTTATCAAACCAGCTGGATTCAAGGCCGTACTGCAATGAGGCGTCGGTGGTACGTGGTGATCCAAAGGACCTGGACTCGTAGCACCAGTCACACGATCCGTCACACTACCTGGACTGCTACCCAATCCACTGTCAGGTCTCGATCCAAGATCTAGATCAAGCTCGGACACGCAACTGTCCAGATGACGAAGTAACTTCTGCTTCACTGTCGGGTCCATCGGTATCGAGATCCCCGTAATGATTTCTGGAGCATCGAGATATCGACTCACCTGAAACATGATCAATACGGACGTGTATGAAACAAATGGATTACAATGCACTTTAAAATAACTCATCATTACATTAATCATAGCATTGTTTGAATTAGTTTCTTCAAAAGTACAATTAACGCGACATCAAAAATGCACGCTTTAATGTTAAATTCCGTTCTGGCTTTCTCGCTAATATTATTGCTGACAGTTATAGCATAATTGAATATTTCGCTGACTGCTCTTTAATCCCCGATTCGTGTTCGCGTACTAACAGTGGTTGGCCGCGACTAGCCAGCAAGATTAGTCGTTACTCGATATTTTCGCGGCTGCTTGTAATTTATCTAATAGCCGTAACGATATCGCACAAAAGTCGTGATAAAAATGATCCCATTAATTTCACGACTATGAATTTATTTTCAAATATTTCAAACATTCAACTAATATTTGCTACAAGTGCTAATTTTTTGGTTCCTTTTTAAATTAATGAAAAAAAAAAATGAAAAAAATAGGTTACATCGTAACTGTATAAACATCAGGGCAACAAGATTGATTCCCATAATCAGAACATGACGCTTAAAATTGGCGATCCGGTTCCAACTTTAACCCACGCGTGATATATATTAAAACGTGGGGTGTTCGTGCGCGGGGGCGTGACAGTGTATGTTTGTATATATGTGTGTGTGTGTGGGTGCGTGTTAGGGGCTTGCGAGTAGTTTTGCTGACGGTTAAAATATCGACTCACACGCACACGGCACACGTCTGACTAAACTTCTACTGACTCGTTTCGAGACACCGCTTGGCTTTCTACGATCCCGAGCTTTTATGGTTCGCTAGTTCAAAATAAAGCAATAACCGAATCCGGTGTTAGAGGAGTTATGCGCGTTCTGGAGTGCTTCTTGATTCACGTTCATTCCAATATGGTTAGTTAAGAAAAAAGATTTCCAAAATTTTAGGTTAAACATCATACTTTAAGAATAAATTTATCATCATTTTACTCATATTCCCTTTTTATAGAATTTATTTATATTTCTATCGTAAAAGATCCATCTATTGGATTGGCAACTAATTCATTGCTGAGTTTATAAAGCCACCTATCGACAAAATTCGCAATCATTTACAGTATTTACAGCCAACCCAATATCTTATATAGTTTTTTCAGAACAATCCAAGATGATTATTATTTTATTAACAGAATAATGAGATATATATATATATGAAATTGTAGAAAGGAAGGTAATTTCATTAGTGTTAAAAATTGAATGAAACTAAGAAACGTGAATCCTTTGTTGTAGAAATGTAGAAAACGCGATTGGAACCGAGAGAAACGAAAAGGAATCGGAGTGGAACGGAAATGGACCAACGGACAAAAGCGTCATATCTCATCGCTACACAGTTCGCTTTACGAGCCCGTAAAGTTTGTTTGAAGGAGAGCACTTCGTGGGCTCTGTACCTTCTTCTACTTCTTCTTCTTCTTCTTCTCAAGCACACTGAGACGTGACTTTGCTTAGAAGTTTGCCCCTTCGTCGTCGTCGTCGTCGTCGTCGTCGTCTTCGTCGTCGTCCATCTTTCACCTTTCCATTTCTTCATTTTCAGAAAAATTGTCATCAAAGAATCATAAAAAACTTTGGTCTACTTGAATCATAGATAAAAAAAAAAAAAGCCGAAGATACCCGAAGGTACTTGCAATTAACCAGAGAAAGCTGAAATGAAGAGTTTCGAGTATCTTCGGCAAACTTCGAGTTTGAATAATTTGAATTCGGTTTGTTCAGTTAACATGAGGAGGAGACAGGCATATTTCCCCGTGGGCTTCGTCACCGTATACGGTGACACTCTTCTTGTCGAAGTTATAGGATTTTTAGTTGGATTTTGAACAAAGGGTCAAATTTTTCGGATCGATCTGATATCCTTTCGTTCATCTATTCGTAGGTAGTTTTAAAGTACATACGAACCGTTACTAAACGTACGATACACGTACGTGCGGTTAAGTTGCAGAAACGTTTCGTTCTTACGTTTATTTTCTTCCATTCGCGATTTACGGCCGTAACCAACACGCCTTTGGTGCTTCTTAATCGCGAGAAGCAACGACGTCAGCCTTGCTCGTAGTTTTGCGATAACCAACGTTGCTTGTAATCTCGCTTACGTGCGAGAAGTGGTGACGACGACGACGACGACGACGACGACGACGACAACGATGGCATGTGTGTACTGTGTTGGTGATGTTAGAGTGTTAGTAAGTGATGGCAGCAACCGAAAGGAGCAGCAATACGATCGTCCCCACCATCTTTTTCTCTTTCTTCTTATATATATATATATGTGTAGTATACGTAGTAGTAGTAGTAGTTTACACGGTATACGCCAATGAGAAAATCGCATTGCACACGCGTTCGCGTTCGTGTCGTTCCAGTTAAAAAAAAAAAAAAGGAAATAAAAAAATCCTAGTCATCTTTTATAATTTTTTTTTCTTTACTTTATGCTTTATAATTATATTTTTTGTTTTTATTTTTTTTTTTTATTTCGAATATCGACATATTTCTTTGAATCGATTTACATACGCGAGAACGCGATTACGCGATGTTAGAAGATTCCTTACATTATTATTACGATCGAATGATTATTTTATTAAATGAAACAAAATAAAATCAATCAAATTAATTTATTATTTTGTTATATTTTTGATAGTTTATTATTATTATTTTTATTAACATATATCTACTAATGTGTAAATTTATTTCTAGTGATTATCATATTCTGTATAATACGTGTACAGTTAAATACTTGTGATTATATTTTTATATATTCTCTCTCTCTACTATTATTATAAAGTTATTAACATTTTTATTTTATATTGAAGCGGTTACGAAGCCTTTCTCAATGTCTGTTTCTCTCTCTCTCTCTCTCTCTCTCTATCTATCTCTCTTTCTCTCAATCTCTCTCTATTACTCTCTCTGTCTCTCTTGTACGTTATGCGTTATGTAAAGCATCATTAGTCGAGTTCGCGATCACGAACATAGTCCATCCTGTCTCGAATGATCGTGATAATCGTTGCGATTCTTTCTTTCTCTCTTTTTCTTTCTAACACATATACACACATATACATACACATATATACTCATATGCATTACTTCCCACTTTTCCGCATTTTCTGTCTATCTCTCTTTTTTTTTTTTTTTTTTTTATGAAAAAACGTGGCCGAGTGGAAAGATACGCATGTAAGTATTATATATATGTATGTATGTATATATGTATGTATGTATGTATTTATTTATGCTCTCGTACAGTTAACGCTTAGCGCCTCTCTTTTCGCGGCACTTTTATCGCTGCGGGCGCACAGAACGCGATAACGTTTTCTACATACAT
>NW_015149002.1:823556-826056 GCF_001465965.1 Polistes dominula
TATATATATGTATATGTGAGTGTAAGTAATTATGACACAAGTGCACTAAGTTACAAGATTTAATATTATCAATTTTGGGATTATACCTTTACCATCATTACGACAGTGTTTTCATCAAATGTGTCTTCATATTACTAATTATAAATTAGATAATTAAAAACAATGTTGCAATATAGAATTGTTCATATATTAGGTTGGCAATTAAGTCATTGCTGATTTTAAAAGACCATCTATCGACAAAATTCTCAATCATTTACTTGCCAACCAAATAAATAAACAATAATTGTGTTGAATTTGCACGTTATTCCATTGTCATAATTACCAGTTCACATTATATATATATATATATAAAAAAATAAAAAAAATAGATGACATATGTAAAGGTGTGTGATAGTTAGTGTTGGTAAAGTTATATACGGCGACAACAAGAACACTTACCTCCCTGGAGCAATCTTGGTAGCCAGCCTTGTACCTGGACAGGCCAGGTTGTGCTAGAGATCTTTGCCTTTGCAGATGCCTAACCGTCAACTCCAAGATGTCAGCTTTCTCGAGTTTACTGTGTTTAGTATTCTCGAGCCTTGCGCTGTCAAGGATCAGCGCTTTTAGGGCTGCCAGGGATTGGTTGATCCTCGCTCGTCGTCGCTTTTCCATTAGTGGTTTGTTCGCCTGCAATCATGCAAGATACAATTGTTGTTAATTTGTTGTTGCTGTTGTTGTTGTTTGCATTTTTATTTTATTTCTACATTTATTCTTGTTTCAGTTTTCTTTTAGCACAATCTTTCTTAATTTTGTTATTTTTTTTATGGGGGTTTCATTCTTTGGTCTGTTCAATTCTTTAAATTATTCGTCACATTAACGATAGTAAACAAAAGTTCAATCGATAGATTAAAAACAGTAAATAATAGTAGCAGTAATAGTAGTAGTAGTAGTAATAGTAATAGTAAGACTCCCAACTAGAAGTAATACTAAAGTAATCCCTGGCTGGGGGGAGAGGCGGACAGAAGTGGATTTTCCCCTCGCCTGAACAAGGAATGATCAGGGGAGGGGAGGGGGGGGCTAGCTGATATGCGCTTCGTAGGAAAGGACGAGACGAGAGTTCAGCACACGGGCGCCGGCTCTGCTTCTGACGTCGAGGGGCGACCCTCAGATTGCAGGGGCAGGGCCGACGCCTATGGTCTATAAAAGATTTGCCTTTACTTTTTACCACGATAAAAAAAAAATAGTAATAGTAGTAGTAGTAGTAGTAGTAGTAAAAGATCAGTTCCGTTTTAGCGATCCCGTTCGATGTCGAATAGAACTTGAAAGGCATGCCTTTCTTTCTTTCGATCGGTCAAGAAGAGGAAGTACAGTAGTCTAGCCTATTCTTGGCCTAGCTAGCTAGCTTACACGATCAGCTGTAAAAGAGAGAGAGAGAGAGAGAGAGAGAGAGAGAAAAAGAGAAGATGAAAAGTCGAAAGTCTTGGAGAAGAGGCCAAGTGGAAAGAAAGAAGAAGGCGGAAGAAAAGAAAAAGAAGATGAAGAAGAGGAAGATGAAGAAGGAAAAGGTTGGGGTGTGAGATGCGAAGCGGCAGTGCGTGTCAGAGCACTCTGTTCTCATAATACAGGGCTTTTCAAATGGCTCCGTGACGAAGACGAAGACGAAGACGAAGAACGAAGACAACGTTGTTGTGTGATCCTTGCTTGCTTGCTTTTCTGTCGGTGCATCTCCAGCAACATTTCTTTTTCATTCCTTATTTTCTTCTCTTTTCTTTTCTTTTCTTTTCTTTTCTTTTCGTATCTTTTCTCGTTGCTGCTTCTCGTGTCTCTCACGATTTTTCTTTCTCTCTATCTCTCTTTATCTCTCTCTCTCGACGAGTTTTTCGTACAACATACGAGAGCCCCGGGTTCTCTGCTGCTGGCAGAGTGCCGACGTCGCCTACGGCGATGTCATTCCTCATCCGAAGGCAACAGAGAGAGAGAGAGAGAGAGAGAGATACAGAGAACGTATAGATTTATATATATACGTGTATGTGTGTATAAGCTGAAAGAGAGAGAGAGAGAGGTGTAGCGAGACGATATCGTGGGAGCAGCGTGTTGTTGTAGAATACAAAAGAGAGAGATACCTAGCAGCAAGAGAGAGAGAGATAGAGAGAAGGGGAATATAAAGGGTTTCCCGCTTAGCTGTTAGAGAGTAGGGATTGGATGCAGCAGAGCGCGAGGTGCAACGGAGAGGATGGGGAGACAGGAGGGTGAAACAAGGTGAAACGGCTTGGTGGCGCGTTTACACGGGAGCGAAGCGGCGAGTAAACAAACGAGTGAGCTGAGTTGAGCTGAGCCGAACCGAACCGAACCGAGCTCGTTGTTGTCATCGTCATAGTCATCGTCATCCTCAGTACCAGTACAGCGGCGTCATCATCATCATCATCATCATCATCATCGTCGTCGTAGTTGCGTTACCCTTGCTTGTTGTTAGAGACAGCGTATGGGTGTCTTCGTTCCGCGTGTGTGCTCACGCGTAAAC
>NW_015149002.1:831056-847878 GCF_001465965.1 Polistes dominula
CTTTTTATTTTTGTCGTCAATCTTTTAGGACAATCTTTGATTTGTTTTCTTATTTTTTTTTTTTGTCAAAATAATTCTGGGTAGATTGTAAATTTGAATAATAAGAAATTGTGAGATTTATTTGTCCCTCTTACTTTTTAAAGTAGTAAAGTAATTAAAAAATCTCTTTCGTCAAAATAAATTGTCTCTAATTGTTATTTTATTTTATTCAACAAAATAATGTTTTTATTTTTTTGTTTGTTAAAGTCATCACAAGATTTTACTGATGAACTTTTTAATATTAAAGTCTACCACCACCGTGTATGAGAAAAGAAATGACTATTCTCTGGGATTATGTTTAACGTGTGTTTTGACACTTGATTGATGTGTTGTATATGTGGACGCACACAAACACACCCCGGCGCAAATACAAACGGCCACGTGGTGTTGAGCGCGCGTCGTTGTCGTCGTCGTCGTCGTCGTTGTCGTTGTCGTCGTCGTCGACCACTTGTCACTCGCGAGATCAAGAGAGACGAAAGAGAAAGAGTGAGAGAGAGAAAGAGAGTGTATAATACGTCTCTCTTTTTCTACCTTTCTTTTACACTCTCACTCTATCTGAACTTTTCTTTTGATCGTTCTTATCACCTCTCTCTTTTCTCAATCCTTTTTTGTCTTATACCACGAGAAAGAGAAACACACACATGAGAATCAAAAACGATTCTCTCGTCCTTTGACAAGAATCCAATCCAAGTCCTTAAATTTCTTGTATTTCAATCCTTTTTTTTTTTGAAATAATTTTTTTTCACACACTTCAAATGTCATTCAAAAAAAAACATATGTTTTATTTTTTTATTCACACTTATAACTACAAACAAATATATAAGTATATATATATATAATCCAATCGTTGTAGTATACAGTTATTAATCCCAAAAGTGTGACACACACTCGTAACTATCTCTCACAGTCTTATTTCAAATAAACAAAAACTATTGTCAATAGTCAACAACCAAAATCACCAATAATAATAATTATTATTATTATATATTTGTCTTTGTTTTTATAATAACAATTGACAAAGAAACGACACACAGATAAAAATACGCGTTAAAGGTGTAATTCGTAAATCGCGCGTAAATTTCGCGATTCAAAATGTAACGTAGAATAAGGGGGAAAAAAAAAGAAGAAGAGATAAAGCTTTAATAAAAAACCCAAAGAAGGGTTGTAGATTTTGAAATGAAGATAGAAACGTTAAACGCAAGTGGTTAGACAGACAGAGAGCGAGCGTAAATATACGTCGTAGCGCGTGCTCTCGCAAGGAAGAACGCTGACGGACTGTGAGCCAACGAGCGATCGCTGGCGGCTTTTCGCCGTGGTTGGCGCGTGTGGGTCGAGGAGGTGAGGGGCACTCGCGCCGTGGTTGGTCGTGCGTGGGGTTGTGGGCTTGACGGGGTTGGGGGAAGAGACGTTCTGTCGGCGGCGGCGGCGTTGGTGGCACCGGCGGCGGGCGGCAGTGGCGGTGGCAGTGGCGGCACTACCGTCTCAACATGCTGGGTTCTACAAGGGGCACGGAAGGCAAGGGGAGTCAGCAAGGTTCGCTTGCCCGCTCACGCGCGCCCTTACCTGCGGCTACGCGCGCTCTTTTCTTTTCTTCTTTCTTCTCTCTCTCTCTCTAGAGATCGTGTTTCTCTCTCTTTTTGTCTCTCGTACTACACATATATATGTACAGGCACGCAATACGTGCATATATATATATATATACATATGACACATACGTTCGTATTTGTTCACATAATTAACTTGACCGACCAACTGACTGACTTGACCGACCGACTGATATACTTGACGTTTTATTACTCAGCAGCCACCGTCGTCGTAATCGTCGTCGTCTCTCGCGGTGGCGTCGAAGCAGGATCACCGATTTGGATATCGGCGTTTCTCTCTTTCTCTCTCTCTCTTTTACTTTATCTTTCCCTTGGGAGAAAAAGAGAGAGAGAGAGAGGGAAGTGTTTTTTAGCAGTCTGCCTCTGGCGAAGAGTATCGTAGCTTCTCTTCTCGCACGAGAGCCCACAAAATCGAACATTTTGGCGAATGATACGTTCGTTCCTCTTCGAGTAACGCGATATCTGCGTGGGTGAGGTAAATTTAACGCTTGAGACAATCCCAGTTAAAGAGAGAAAGAGAGAGAGAGATAGAGATGGAAAGATATTTTCTAGTCAGCTCATTTCTGACCGACGTTGAACTTTTCTCTTGGCTCTTTCTGGTCATTATCGATGACGACGACGACGACGACGACGAGGACATCGGCCGTCGTTTCGATTAAACTTTCCTCTCGTCGTTTGCATTTTAATTATTTTCCATCGAAAAGAAATTTTCTTAAATAATCGTCTTTTTCTAACAAAAACAAAATGATAACGATATTATATGAAGAGAAAATCATGTTTAGAATATTTATATGAAAGTCTGACCAATACACACGTATAAGTACACATATCGAATGAGAAACCTGTAAGATATATATATATATATATACTTGTTATTATTTTTTGTAGATCATTCAAATCGTTAAGAACTTGGGAACTCTTGTTAAACGACTTTAATCGATCTTCCGATAAAATGTTGTTCAAAGAATTTAAGATGTGTACGATCAGAGAGATTTGATCAAAACCCTTTCGTACAAGTGTGTATTCTTCTTTTGATCATTTCAATTTTTAGAAAATAAAATATATATATATATATATAAACGATCTGTTGTCAACTGATGCTTGGAATGTTATTACACGTGTTAGAAAAAAATTACATGTTAACAATTTTCAAGTTACATATATGTATGCGTCTATGCATGCATTTATGTCTCTATATACCAATAAGACAGCTCATATATGCTACTAACTAACTAGTCAACCCGAAATCGTAGAACGTGTTTGGCATAATACATACAAACATATATATGCCCACACTCACACTTATACAAATTTATATAGAAACGATTTTAATCATTTTTACGTTGAGAATTCCACGCGAGGAAAGTTCACGTTTGATCAAAGGGAACCGCCGCCGCCGCCGCTGTCACTACCACTACCAAACCATGACGACGACGACGACGGCGTAGCCTAAAGCTCGAGTAGAATCGCTCGTTCAACTCGTATCGTATCATACGGTAGTAATAATAATGTTGATGATGGTAAGTGGTAGTGGTAGTGGTAGTGATAATAAACGTATTGGCGCCTCGCTAACGATAAGACTTTGTCTCGTTATCATCGACACATACATACATACATACATACATACATACATACAAATATACAACATGCGAGAGTGCATGCGAGAGTGCATGCTTGCGCAGAAAATATTCGCGTATTTCTCAGATGCATATATATATATATATGTATGTATACATGTGTGTATGTATGAATGTACATAAATTACATGCATGTATTGCAAGCGACGAGAAGGAAGTTTCTACGCGCGACGGACGGCGCGCGATAAGCATCGTTTAGGTTCCGACGACGGCCTTTAATCTCTTCCCGTCTCGTCTCACGAACGAAAAGACTACGATGACGACGACGACGAAGAAGAAGAAGAAGAAGAAGAAGAGAAATACGGACGTCATGCGGACATTCAGAGAGAAAAGAAAGAAAGAAAGAAAGAAAGAGAAAGAGAGAGAAGTATACGTGTATAGAATATGTCTGTGTATGTGTGTGTATGGGATTGTGTGAGACGTGCGATCAACGAGGGTAGAGAGCGACCGACGACGGCTTGGGAAGAATAAAAGGAGAGTAAAAGAAAAAAGAAGAAGAGAGAAGAGAGAAGGGGTCGTGGCTCGAGGCAGAGGAGGTGGGACAAAGAGAAGAAGAAGAAGAAGAAGAAGAAGGAGAGAAAAAGAGAAAGAGAGAGAGAGAGAGAGAAAGAGGAGGCCGAGAAGCGATGAGCCCTCGGGGCGGTGGCCGTTTCGTGGGCGGCCGAGAGGAAAGGAGAGGAAGTCGTGAGGAACTTGGCGTGGCGCGGCTCGATGCTTGTGAGCTGCTTGAGTAAGAGGAGGAGGTGGAGGAGGTGGAGGTGTGGAGATGGAGGAGAGTCAGGCCGAACGAGCGTGCGACGCCGGCGGGCTTCGCGAGACGTGGTAGAGGAATAGGAGGATGAAAAGGGAGAGCTGGAGGATGAGAGAGTGAGAGAATGAGAGAATGAGAGAGAGAGAGAGAAAGAGAAGGATAGAAGAGGGAAGGTCTCGTCGGCACGCGCGCCGCGAAGTGCGCTCTACCCACGCAAACGTGCCACGCGCACACACACGAGCGTGTACAAAGTTCCTCTCGTGCGTGTGACCGTGCGTGAGAACCGCGCCGTTTCGTGATGCTCTCTCTCGTCCCTCACTCTCTCTCTCTCTCTCTCTCTCTCTCTGTCTCTTTCTTCTCATTTTAGGTTTCCTCTACGGATGTCTGCCTGCCTGCCTGCCTGCCTGCCTGGCCTGCCTGGTCT
Organism: Polistes dominula; assembly: GCF_001465965.1. The sequence continues at coordinate 835,512 of NW_015149002.1, forward strand.
GCCTGCTATATATTTTCGTATGCGTGCGCATGAGAGGAAATATATGTGTGTATGTGTGAGAGAGAACATGAGAGAGGGCGGACAGACGGGACGAATGGTTGGTCGGTCGGTCGGTCGGTCGGTCGGTCAATCGTTTCGAAATTTTGCACGCGCCCGGCCTCCACGAAGAAACTTTGTATCGTCAGAGACCCTTCGAATCCACTTTTTTCCCTTTTTTTTTTTTTCCGTATCCTTTCAGAGAAATCTTTAGCGACGCGGCTCCGATACCTGATCGATAGGATGGATACGTTCACTCTTCTGGGAATTTTCTAATGCTTTCAACCTTTTGGATATTTTGTTGCTTTTCTTTTTTATATTTAACATATCGCGATCTATCGATCTTTATCTAACTTTCTTTTTTCTTTTTTCTTACTCTCTGTACGATCGATATACAAAATTGATTTGATCTTCGTTATGGTATCGACAAATATTTCATCTTTGATTGAACTCAGACGATAGATGATAAAAGTAAATCGTTGTTGGGTGCTAATCATTCCTTTTTTTGTTTTATTTTGTTCTCTTTCTTGAAATTCATTGCATCACGTGTGTCGCGCGTAGGAGGACATATCCAAGGGATTCGTCGAAATTAGTCCGGGAGTTTCCTTCACAGTGTGGTGGCTCTTCGAGTAGAACGAGGGATGAGGAAGGGTGTCGGTGCGCCGCGTTTTGATTTATGTTGAAAACTTTTTGGACACGGCGTAGGCGGCGGCGTGGCGTATAGCCCGAGTTGGCGCGGCTCGTTCTCGGTTCTTTTTATCCTTTCTTTCTCTCTCTCACTCTCACACTCTCTAACTCTCTCACTCAATCTCTGTTTCTTTTTTTCATTCTTGGTCGGAGTGGCAACCACCGTCGCGTTTCCACGCCCGCACGGCTCGCACGCTACCGTTGAAGATAGGTATACCGCGTGCAGAGCCACGTTCGCTTCACCGGAATGCGCCGTACCTAGTACCTGCTTCGACGTCACGTACCGGGTGTCGTTCGAATACCGTCCAAAACGAAATTCCATAGAAATTCCACCTATCTTACTTTTTTTTCTTGATGTTTCACCGATTGAAGTAGACTACTACTCTACTACCGTGACTCTATTTTCACGAAATGTGTTTCCGCCACGATATTATCTCTCTCTCTCTCTCTCTTTCTCTCTCACATTCTCTTTTTCGAGGTAACGACATTTTTATTATCAGAACGATCGAACGAATTCGACCAAGTTCCATCGTAAATCTTGTATCATCGTCAAGCTCAAAACGATTTAGATTTTACGGTATCTATTCAGGCGCGTTTGTTCATCGAGGTTATTCGAATCCAACGTAACACACACGGCCCCGAGGATATCCAGGTCCAAACGAGCTCACTCTACACGTACAAAGAGAGAGAGAAAGAGAGAGAGAGAGAGAGAGAGAAAGAGATAGGTATAGATAACTGTCCTCGGCGGCACGTTACTACTCGTGAAACGCCTCGTTTATCCTGTCTATATCTTTCTCTCTCACGCGAATGTACGCACGTATACACACATACACATATACATACATACATACATATAAGGCTATATATAAACCATTTTACGTAGAGAGAAAAAGAGATACCGCGAGGTATCGTTTGCGTGATGCCGCCGGCATACGTACGCACATACGGACGCGCTCGTGCGTACACTTTCGGCGAAGAACCCACTTGAGAACGTCAGGACCATTATTCTCACAGATGCCAGAGAGTGGTCGGTCGGTTGGTTCTTTGGTTGGATGGTCGTTCGTTCGGTCGGTCGGTCGGGCGGTCGGTCGGTCGGTCGGTCGGTTGGTTTGGTTGGAAGGGACAGAACACCGACGACGACGACAACGACGACGACGATGACGCCGAAGATGATGGCGACAAGAGGATGAGGAGGTGGAGGATAAGGAAGAAGATATCCAAAGAAAGAAAGAAAGAATACGGGAGAGAGAAAAAAAGGAGGATGAGTTGACGCAGAGGAAAGAGTAAAAGGGGTGCGAGGCTATTTTGTCTCGCGCCGAAGATGCGCTCGCGATGGTACTCACCGTTGTAGATGGGAAGTGGGATGAGAATGAAGAGTATGAGAGAGAGAGAGAGAGAGATAGAGATAGAGATAAAAAGATAGAGCAAGTGAGCGAGAGAAAAGAGAAGAAGAAGAAGAAGAAGAAGAAGAAGAAGAAGAAGAAGAAAGAGGAGAAGGATGAGGTGGAGGTGGAGGATGGAAACGATGGAAGCTGTGCGCGCGTTCGTCGCGTCGAAACGAGAGAAGAAGGAAGAGAAGGAGGATGAGGAGGAGGTGGTAGAGCTTTTTTGCCGACACGCGCGGTATCGTGCCACGCCATCAGAGCGAGGAGTAAGAGTAGGATGAGGATGAGGAGGAGTAGGAGGAGGAGGAGGAGGAGGTAGAGGTTGAGGCATCGCGCCAAGCCATCGCGCCGTGGCATCGCGCCATGCCAAGCTTAACGTTGGCGTGGCGTGGCGCTGGGCTCCCATTGCTGACTGGCGTTGCGCGCCACGCCAAGCAATGCCAACGACTCGGCGCACTCTCGGCTAGCTCGCGGAGTACCTCGCATCGCTGACTACTGAAAGAGGAGGAGGAGGAGGAGGAGGAGGAGTGTTCGCCGGTTGGATGGGACGAGTGAAGGGTATGGGGTGGTAGTAGTGGTAGTGGTGCTGGTGGTGGTTGGGGGGGAAAACCGACCAGGCGAAGCTGACAAGGCCGCGCGCGCGATCGGTTCGAGCCTCGTCGAGAGCACGTGCGTGTGCGTCCGTATCGTCTCGTCGCCAAAGCGATATATACCTTCTTCTCTCTCTCTCTCTCTCTCTCTTTCTCATCTTTGTGCGATGAGTGCGAAACTGTAAGAGAGAAGAAGAGCACGTACTCTTGCGTCGGCGGCACCAAGAGACATTACCCGCCTGCTACAAGAAGAGACGGGGCTCATTAACGCCGATGCTTCTCTTTCTCTCTCTCTCTCTATCTCTCGCGTCCTCTCGACCTCCTCCTCCTCCTTCTTCTTCTCTTCTCTTCTCTTCTCTTCCTTTACCCTTTTCCGTCCAACTTCCCGCGGTACTTTGCTCTTTACTGTCGTCGTTGTAGTTCTTACGTGTTAGTCCTACATACGTAGCAGTGCAGGTAATCATCGGTGGCGCTTCTACGTATCAAACGAACGGTGTCAGGACTTATTTCCAACGTTATATAGAACCATTACTTCTTTATTCTTTCCTTTTTCATTTTATTTTTTTTTTTTTTTTTACAGAATGCGTCAAAAAATTCGATACGTTCTTAACCTTTTTCTTCTTCTTTTATCTAAAACGAGAAAACCATGACGAATACGATTTTGTACGAAAGTATATCTATAGTAGCTTTTCTTCGAAGACAATTTTTGGAATGTAGACACCAGCCAGACAGACAGACAGATAGATAACAAAAAATAAAGCATGATGAATGGATAGAAAAAGAAAGTCTATCTTTTTGAAATCAATTTTCGTTGGTTCGAACATCGGCATGCCTTGAATCCTTCGATTTCTATCGGATACTTGAACAGTACCGGATCGATCCATGACTAACTCTCATCACGAGACGTACATTTCGTGATAATGCGAAAGTGTTAGAAACGAAACAAGAAAAAAAAAAAGGTAACTCGATGTTACTGTTTTAACGAATACGAGTTGAAAAGAGAAAGAGAGAAAGAGAGGAGGAGATCGTAGAAATTCTTACCTTAGTATAGTACCAACCTGGTTCGTTCGTCATTGATTGTTCCTAACGGAAACGAGTTAGAAAGAGAAAGACAGATAGAGAATATACTAAAAGAGAAGTTGGAAATGTTCGACGTTGCGAGGCGTTATCTGGAATGCAAGAAAGCTTAATCCTCCTTAGTAAGTGCTACGTTATAAACGACGTAGTAGTCGTTTCTCTTCCGCCTTGAGCGATTTCACGAATCTCTCGGTATCTCTCTTTTGTCTTTCACCTATTATAAAAGGTGACACACAATTCGTTCAACTCACAAAATCATCTATTCTATTTCGTATATTTTAACCATTGAAATTTTCACAATATCACGAGTTTTCTATTTAACACGTTGACCACCACTCGAATTTTCTTAGGAAAATTTCTGTCAGGCCGCAGGTCTTACTTTGTATTGAAAAAATAGTTGAACGTGTCAGTCACATGTGACGGACGCGGCCTAAACGGAAAGTCTAATGTCAGTCATCTGTGACGGACATGGCCAAAATGGAAAGTCTAGTGTCAGCCATCGATGACTGACGTGGCGTTCAAATAAAAACTAATAAAAGATAGTAGAAAAGAAAGAAAATATTCATGAATAAGGTAAGAAAGGAAGGAAGGAAGGAAGGAAGGAAGAAAGGAAAGGTAGAGATTTTTCAAATTCATCTCAGGAATATCTTGGTCCGTTCGTTATGTCAGAAATTGTTAGAAGTATAGTAGGTTAGAGTTAGTAACGAACCATCTCTTCCATCGTTCCGTGATTTCGCGTGAGAACGTATAACGAAGGAAGGAGATAGAGAGAGATAAATAGAGTGTGAGAGAGATAGATAGGACTAGAGAGAGAGAATGTGTGAGTGAGTGAGAGAGAGAGAGAGATAGAAAGAGAGAGAGATGGAACGTATTCCCGGACTAGCGATACCAACTACCTGTTAACCGTGCTCTACCACAGTCTCGAGTCAAACGCGTCCTCGAGCTACGCTTCGTCTTGTTCCGCGATATCTTTTATCTTGCACTATATCTATGTATATATATATATATATATATATAGTATATATACTTATACACGGTTCGCTCAAGCCTTTCGATCGAAACGAGGCGAGATTCATGCTCGTATCTTCGTGCTCGTTCACCTTTAGCTTTTAATCATCGAGCTCGTTTCTTCCATCGGACTCGACGCGTGCTTTTCGAGCTGTATTATATACAAATAAAATGTATATGTGTGTAGATGTGAAAGAGAGAGAGAGAGAGAGTAAGAGAAAGAGATATTCGTAGTCGTGCGTTAACGACATTCGATCCACTCGATAGATCTCTACTTCAATTTCTTTTAAGTTTTTTCTTTTTTGTTATACAAAGTAACAAAAAAAAAATATATATATATATATATTTTTGTATACAGGATATTCATATATATTATATTATATAATAGTTTAATAGAATATTAAATTGTTATAATATTAATATTTTTGTAATATTATAAAAATTTGTATAAAATATAAAAATTATAAATAATAAATAATAACAATTAAAATAAATTTATAATTTTTATAATATTCTATAATATATATATATATATTTGACGACTATAGGAAATTCGAAATGTTAATAGATGATTTTTATCTTACGTAGATATAATTATAAAAATATTAGAAAGTATAAACACATATATACTCATTCCATTGGATATATATATTCGGTTATAATATAATCCCACGCGTCCTTTAGGACGGACGTGTATTTAAGTACATGAAACTAGCATGCAATAACCTAACTGGCACGAGGCTCCTGGCGAATTCCTTGGGAAGAAGACAAGAGACAAAGATAGAGAATGGTAAGGTCGAAACGTCATCGTCCGGGTAGTTTAGCCAGCTAACGAACGAACGAACGAACGAACGAATGAACGAGCCAGTTAAAATGAGACACGAAGAAAAAGTGTACGCGTTAAAAAGAAAAAAAGTAAAAGCATAGAAAAAGGAATGAAATAAAAAAGAAAAGATCAGAGAGAGAGGGAGAGAGAGAGGAAAGGAGGGAGGGAAAAAGTGTGTTGGCGTGGGTTCTCGAAAATAAGGATAATGACAGGAGGCGCGGGCGGGAACGCCATTTAGAGCCGCGAGCCGACGATCGTTGTTCGTCCGGTGGCATACATATAGAGTATATTATACCAGCTCGTATATATAGCCGTTGAAACGACACGTTCGCGTTTCGACACGAGCACACCGTCAGCCAACCAACCAACCAGTCAGCCAGCCAGCCAGCCAGCTTAGCCAGCCAGCCAGCCAGGCAGCCAGCAAGCCAACCAGTCAGCCAGCCAGCCAGCAAGCAAGCAAGCAAGCAAGCCAACCAGACAACCAACTGACCAGCTAGCCAGCTAGCTATCCAGTCGACCAGTCGACTCGGTCATTATGACTGCCAGGCTAACGCCAACGGGCTATGCATCATTAATGGTCCTCGTGCCACTACCGGCCACGGCTCCCACGATACACGCTTCTGCATATATATATATATATATATATATATATATATATATGTCTGTATATCTCTCTTTCTCTTTCTATATATATGTATATATATAGATATGTGTGTGTGTGTGTGACTGCCTTTGGCTATTCTACTGCGCGAAATTTTTACGGACTATAATACCGGGTGTCCGTGAAGTCCCTTGCCACTTTTCTCCGAAACACCCTGGCCGAGTTTCAAAACGAAAGACAAATTCGTGCGTACGTTGACTCGTCGTCCTTCGAAATATTGGTTCTATCTGTTTATTTCTTTTTCTTTTTTTTTTTTTGAGATTCTATTAATTTTTCTTAACTAGTTAACTGGGCGGGACGTATTAATACGTCAGATATATTGTTTGAAAGCTAAAGGTACAAACCTCTTTGTACTTTTTATAGAAATAAATGACAAAATATATATTTCATAGTCTTGCAATTTATTAAGTATATAGCATATTACTATATATTATATATTAATATTATTTACTTAATGCTATATACTTAATACTGTATAGTATATTATGTATATTATAAAAAATTGTTGGAATATGTAACTCGGATTCAAGAACGAAAATCAATCTCTTTGGTTCTCTTCTTTCTGGTCTAAGAGGGCCATAGTTTTCTATTAACACGTTTAAACTTGCATGGTGTGGGGATCGGCTGATGTCTCATGGATGCCGCCGATGGACTGACCTGACCATATGCCTATTGTGTGTAAGCGTTCGTTCCTTTTTTTTTTAGTCTATAAGAAACAGCCCTTCGGTAAAGACGTGCCATTCCTTGTGCACTTAAATATTAAAGTTTTCTGGTTATAAAATTATATTTTGTGTTAATATTCATTTAGAAGAACCCAATAATCCTACAAAAATAATAAAAATAAATAATATAAAGTACTTTGTAATTAAAAAAGGAAACTCCATGATTAACAAGTTAAAGTTCTTACATTCTTTTATTTATTTATTTTTTTTTTTTATAATTGGTAACACACTTAAGTATTCATTTTTTGTAGTTTACCAATTATCCTTGAGTTTTTCTGATATAAAAAAAAAAAAAAAAAATAATAGGAAACGAAAAGGACTAGTCAACATAGTTGCAAAAAGAGAGAGAGAGAGAGAGAGAGAGAGAGATAGAGAGAGTAAGAGAGAAGTTAAAATACGACGTGTCTTTTTGATTTACAATGACGGGAGGTGGCGAAATATAGGGTGGGGTAAAAGAGGGGCCAGTGAAAAGCAGAAGAGGGGGTGGGGGAAGGTGGTGGTAGATGGATAAGCATAAACGTGCGTGCTTTCCTGTTTCATACGTGCGAGAAAGATAGAGATACTATGCAAACTAATTTGCATACAAACATTAGCCAGGGGTTTGTGCCCCCATTAATTATGCGATGCTACCAATGAGCCACTAGAGCTAACGTTACTTCTTTATACGTATATACATATATATATAAATATATATATATGAACTTAGACTTATATATGTATATATACGTACGTTATATCATCATCATCATCATCATCATCATCATCATTTTTCTCATTTTTTTTTTTTTTTTGGGAGGATTTTATATATTATTTCAAATGTGATTTTCACAAATTACGATTAATATTAAAAAAAAAAAGGTTTCTCTAGTGTGTGTCTGTGTGTGTGTATGTTTCTGACCTATATATCACGTATTTATATTTCATTTAAAGCTTTAGTTTCCAATAACGATTAAACTTTCTGTTTTACTTCTTTCTCTATCTCTCTCTCTCTCATTTTATCTTTTTTTTCTATTCTATATATAGGTAGTAATATATATATATATATATAGTATATTATATAAATATATATAATATTATAACATTATAAATAAATTATTAAATAATTATTATATATATTTATTATGTATAATAAATATATTATTATTATTTATTTATTATATTTAATATTATAGTAATATAATATAATATATATATATATATATGTTTATATTTCATAAAAAAAAAAAATAAATTATTGTTTTACGAATTAGGCGAATTTAACGTAAAAAAAAAAAAAGAAAGATACTTTCCATTCATTGTTTATCTTTTTTTATTGTGTCCCTTTCTTTTTTATCTTTTTTGTTTCCCTTTTATCAAAGATAAGTGAATGTTTCACGCGATTACGCGTTAGGATTCAAATAGCTCGTGGCAACGTGCGGCACGCATAGAGACACACATAGAGAAATAGAAAGGAAGAGAGAGAGAGAGAGAGAGAGAGAGAGAGAGAGAGAGACAATCGTGGCAGCAAGTTATCTTATCAGAGCTACTAGGTGGGCAACGAGCTCGATCTGTCTCTCGATCCTACCATGGCTTGTATTGCCCGGATGCGGACTGACCAACGATCGTGTCTTATCGACGAAGTACTGAACGTTATATATATATATATATATATGTGTATATATGTAGAGATAGGTTTACTAACATATACGCATGTAAAGGGTGAACGCGACAAAGCCTATGACGTATGAGAATTCACTACGGTTCTCTCTCACTACGCGATCGATACTTATGTATGTGTATATGTGTGTATGTATGTATGTATTTATGTCTGAAACGAATTGGCTGATACGTATGATCGTCGTTCGATAATAATAATCGCTATTTTAGATTATAGTTAAAAATCCTTTGTGGGAAATTTTCAAACGTGTACTTTCGTAGATCGTTAAAATCTTTTTTTAGAAAAAAAAAATATAGGAAATGTTTTTTATTTTTTTATCTTTTTTTTTTATATTTAATTTTTATTTTATTTGATATTTTATATTTTTCATATTTTTATTTTACTATTTTATTATATTTATATTTATATGTATATAATAATATTATACTATTAATATTTTACTATTTTAAATATTTATATTTAATATTAATTTAATATTTATCTCTTTTATTTCGTTAAATAAGATAAATAATTAAAAATAATTAATAATAAAATATAATATATATATATATATATATAATATTATAATTGTATTATATTATATATTATATTTAATAATTATAATTTTGAAAATAAGGAAAAAACTTATTTTAATAAATAAAATATATTATTTACATAAATAATAATATTATATATTATTATAATAATTTATATACCAAAAAATTACAATTGTAATATTATATTTATAATATTATATAGAATATTATATATATAATTATAATAAGTTATGTATATATATATATATATAACTTATTTTGGCAACTATAACTATATATATAATAACTATACTTATTTTAATAAATAAAATATATTATTTATATAATAAAAATTAGAATAAAAATTAACCTCAAAAAAAAAATATACAAAGTAATGCAAAGTAATGTAAAAAAAAGGAAATTTGGGGGTGGGATGGGGGTAGTAGTTAATTAAAGGACTATTACAATGAAGCGTTATCTTTAGCGAACTATACCTATATATTACATAGAAGAGAATAGTTTGGAGGATAGGCAATGGCGACTGTCGTTAACGATCGGTTATTATTACGGTGCGATTAGCGTATTTCGTTTGTCCCGATCTCTCCCATTCAGAACGCGTTCTCTCCTTCACCCACGCATTTGATTCCCGTAGTCACACAAGTATAATATGAATACATATACATATACACAGATGTATATATGTAGAAACGTACACATAAAGAGGGACCCTTTGCTACCCACAGCCGTTGCCGCCGTCGTCGTTTGAAGCCTGCTGTTGCTGATGATGATGATGAGGAGGTGGTGGTGGTGGTGGTGGTGAAGGAGGAGGAGGAGGAGGTGGAGTAAGAGAAGGCGTGACGGTGCGCCTTAGCAAACGGCCGCTTATTGCGAGAAGGTCTTGCTCCTTTAATGGGTTTTGCGTGCCGGGTAAGCTTGGATGGATCACACTTGGTGGGTCGAAGGTGAAGGAGAACACTCGCGTTCCTTGTGTATCAGTGTATGTGTCAGTGTGCGTGTGTGTGTTTTTGTATATGTGCGATCGTCGATAACGAGGCACACGCACGGCGAACGCCTTCATAAAATGACGCCTCTTGCGTTCTACGCGTAAAATAACGAGAAGAAGAGGGAAGGTAAAATAAGAAAAGAAAAAAGAAAAAGAAAAAGAAAGCAAGATGAAGAAGAAGAAAAAGAACAAGAACAACAACAAAAATTCTCATACACACACACACACACACATATATATTATATATAAATATATACATAGAGTTAATCAAGAATAGTTTTTTATTTAGAGGTTATCTAGGTTTCTAGGTTCTGTTAGTTTTCAATAGATGGTGTTGTATCACAATTCAAATATTTTTCAGGTTTTTTTTTCAGATTTATATATGACATAAAATAATCTTACTTCTTTATGTTTTTTTTTTTTTTATTATTATTATTTTATGTAATTGTAATTGTGATATTATTTGGTGTGTTGTTGTATAATTTACTAAATAGTTTAGAATTATATTAAAAATCAATATTTAATAATAAACGGTGCATCCTAGTTGTATTATAAATTCGAAAAAAACGAACATAAAAATTATTTTATTATAAAAAATAGAATAAAATATTATATAATATAATATATTTAATAATTATTAAATAAATATTATTATATATATAAATATTATATAATATAATAAATAATATAATAATATAAATAAAATAATATAATAAAAATATAATATAAAAATATAATACATTTATTTTATTATAAAAAAAAAAAAAATATAATAAAATATTTTAAAAAATTACATAATAAAATAATTTCTAATAAAAATACACGTATAATAAAATAAAATTAATTTCTTTTGAAAAATATCATATACATATATATCTCTGTCTCTCTCTCACTCTTTAGTTTCACCGAACCTACACGCATCGTAGAAAATCTTCGGACATTCCTAACTATATATACATATATATATATATATATATATATAGGGACATACGCAATCAAGGCTCGAAGCGTTAATCACGATAAAACGAAGAAGTATCATCGATGTTATAAATCATCTAGAATGTGTGTTTGGTGTATCATCGTGGCATAGTATCCCTCCCTTCCTCCCTCTCTCCTCCCTCCGTTCGCAGTTTTCTTTTTGTTGCAGTCTCTCTCTCTCTCTATCCTCTTTCCCCTTTTTAACATCACACGTACTTGATCCCCAGGGAGAATACGAAAGATATACGTCGTAACGTCGTATCGGCGATAAATAAAGATGAAGCCAGCCACCGCGATAAAATGCAGGGCACGCCGCCGTACTCCGCCATACCTTCCCCTTACCCGCAACCTTTTTTTCCACCCCTCGACACTCCACCAAACACTCACCTGTGTTCTTCTTTCCTGCGCAACTCGCCATTTTGATTCCCTCTCTCTCTCTCTCTATCTCTCTTTCTCTTTCTCTTTCGTTCATAAAGTCTAGCTGACTACCTATCCTCTTGTCTCCTCCCCTCCCCCTTCTTTCTCTACCATCCTCCCTCACCCCTCACCCCTCACCCCCGCCCCTTTTCTCTTCTAACATCTCACCCATCCAAGTTTCCACCTTCTCCAAGCATTATCTTGACTTTCCTCGTGCTCTCCATCGCTTCATCCATGCTCACCATCAAACCGCCATGAAACGAGGCGCACAGTCGTAAAAGCTGCACTACTACTATTTTTTTCTACCTCTTTTTCTTTTTAACTTAATCTTTATCTTTATCTTTATCTTTATCTTTCTCTCTCTCTCTCTCTCTTTCTCTTTCATACTTTCTGTTTTTATTCTGGTTCATTTTCTTTCTCTTTCTTATCTACCTTTTCTTGCCCCTTTCATTCAACGAAGACGACTATGACGACAAAGACGATGACGAACTTTATTAACGTTAGACGATCTCGAGACGAAAATACGACAATGTGTGTGTGTATGTGTGTGTGTGTGTGTGTGTAGATACTTGTCAAATGTTTTATGATAATATTTGTGTGAAAACACCTTATGTTTAACACTAGTTTAAAGTATATATTAATATTGAAGGATATAATTCATTATTAATATTATTTAATTTAATTTAATTATTAATAATATGATGTAATAATTAATAAACTATATTATTATTATATAATAATATAATATATTATTATATACAATATATAATAATATACTATACTATATTATATTACGTGAAAAATC
>NW_015149002.1:865946-897102 GCF_001465965.1 Polistes dominula
TATATATATATCTAACCAGAACTATACTACGCACGTTTTCGGTCCATGTGATCCATTCGAATGGTTACGTTTAACTGTTTCTGTTTCTGATCTTTACACTTGTATGCTTACTCTACCATTTAGTTTAATCTTTTACATTTTAAGATTGCAATTGAAAGGATCATTATTTTTATCGTCAAGTTTTGACAAAATATTGAAGCAATTAATAGGAAAGAAATACAAGTAGTTTTTTCTAGGATTTGTATAAGAAAAAACATAATAGGTTTTTCTATTAGGAAGAGATTGTTAGAGAAACCCCGCGTGGATATTTTGGCGTTTAAAAATAATATTATATAATAATTAATATTATAAATATAATATAATATAATAAATAATATAATAATTAATAAATATTATTTAGAAATATATATATATATATATAATTATATTATATTATTATAATATATATATTGTATAATTATAAATTATATTAGAATAAGATAAAATATATAGTATAAATAATATATATAATAATAATAATAATAAAGAAATATAACAATAATTGTTTATTATAACACATATTTATTATATTTATATATATAAGTATAATAAATATATAATAATAATAAAAAAAAAAAGATGAAGAATAAGAGAAAGTTCATCTCGTTCGTAATCCTGCGAATTACGAAATGTAGATTTCGTTGTAAACGAAGAGAAAGATGGGTTATATAGAAAGGGAACATGTAAATTCGGTACGCGCATTTCGAGCTACTCAGCTAACTAAGTGGCATCTCTCCTTCGACGCTACACCATTCCACCCATACACCTAACCCAACCCAACTCAACCTACCTTTACCTCCAATTTCAACTTCTCCACCTACATCCAACTTCCCCTTCCTTATCCCAGGTTTTATCCTCATCCTTTTTCCTTCTTCCTTCTTCCTTCTTCCTTCTTCTTCTTCTATCTATCAACCTTCCAACCAACCAACCAACCAACCACCCTCTTTCTTTCTCCTGTAGCTTCTTCTCAGACTCCTTAACTCTCTCGGTCGAATGCAAGCGGTGAAACGGCAATTAAGCGTTCTCGTTTCATCTTCAACGATTTTTCTATCTCTCTCATACTCACGCTCATACTAACACTCACTAACTCACTCACTCATTCACATAATTTTTTTTCCTTTTTTTCTTTCTTTCTTTCTTTCTCTTTCTACTTCAAAAACGTCTTCTTTCCGCTAAGCTACTTCTTTTTTCTTTTTCCTTACTATATATACTATATCTATATATATATGTCTTACTCTTTCTCTGTCATTCTTTCTTTTCATCTTCTCCTCTCTCTCTCTCTCTCTCTCTCTCTCTCTCTTTCTCTTTTTCTTTTCTTTTTTTTTTTTTTTTTTATCGTACAACCACGAGTCTCCGTTCTAGCGCTCGACCGCGCTCGAGAGGAAACGAAACTGCCGGAAATGCGACCTCCACCACCTCCACCTACTTTTCCTTTACCCCCGGAGAAAAGTTTCCGAGCTTTCGTCTCAACGTTGCTACCTACCACCAACCCTCTACCCAACCACCGCTACCATCACAACCCTCTCGGACCCAGAACTCTTTTCCTTTTTCTTTTCTTTTTTTCTTTTTCTTTTTCTTCAGTGCTTTTCTTCTTCTTCTTCTTCTTCGTTTCTTTTCCTTCCTTTTCCTACCCCTTATTATTTTTCTTTTTTTTGTTTTACTTTTTTTTATTATTTTTTATTTTCTCATTCTCTTTTTATTTTTTTTTTTTTTTNTTACCGAAGCAATTATTTCGTGCAGATACTTATGGTTACTTCAAAGAACTCATTTGGAATCCTTTGATTTCAATTAAATGTGTCCAAGTATTATTATTATTATTATTATTATTATTATTATTATTATTATTATTATTAAGTAAATATTTATTTATGTCATATGTTATTTAAAAAAAATAAAAAGTACTTACGTATTAACGTCACTGCAGCAAAAATTTCGCTAATGCGCCAATAAAGAGTAATTCGTGCAGATACTTATGGTTACTTCAAAGAACTCATTTGAAATCCTTTGATTTCAATTAAATGTGTCCAAGTATTATTACTATTATTATTATTATTATTATTATTATTATTATTATTATTAAGTAAATATTTATTTATGTCATATGTTACTTAAAAAAAATAAAAGGTACTTACGTATTAACGTCACTGCAGCAAAAATTTCGCTAATGCGCCAATAAAGAGCAACCTTGTTGTTTGCACACAGCAACCGTCATCAGGGTTGCGTCAGGGTTTCGTCAGGCTTATGACGACAGCATCTGGTGAATGAGAAAATAGAGACTGTTTTGAATTTATGTTAAATTCTCTATCGGCCCATTTTCCATGTCCGAAATCCGATTATGACTACTTTTTCGAAATAAAATGTTTTGAATTTTCAAAGTGTTTTGTATTTTAAATAAAAAAAGTTTTTTATTCTATAATTTGTCGCAACAATTTAAGGATGTAGATTGTCGCATTAGGGGAATTTTGTTGCATTGGTATCAAATCAAAATAGAAATGTGTTGAGAACAATTGATGATTATCGATTTATCAATTTTTTGAAAATTAATTTGAAAATAATATTATACATATTGTATAAAAATCCAATGGTATTCGAATTAATACGGATTTTATTTTATATATATATAATAAACTTTTGTTATATTGTATTTGTACATTTTTATGAACAATTTATCGTAAAATTCACTATTGAAAAATATATATATATATATATACATATAGAAAAAAAAAAAAAGAAACAATATGGTTTTTTCAAAAATTCCCGTATGTTTTTCTTGATAAAACTAAAAAATCGTACATTCTAAATCAAAATAAATCAATCGATTGAACCAATAACACGTAGGTGTGTCTATTTAATTTTTTTTTTTCAAAAGATTTAAATCTGCGATGTATTTATTTCATCGTGGTATTAATAAAAATAAAAATTTTATTTAAAAAGTGATATAAAAAAAAATCTTTTATATATATATATATATGTGTGTGTGTGTGTGTGTGTATAGGTAGAAAAAGGTGAACTTGGAGACGACTGAATGGTCAAACTTTTTCATCATCTACACGCTTGTAACGTAACGAACAACGCTCGAAGCTTTTTCTTTTTTTTTTTTTTTTCCAGAGAAAAGCCTCCGGAACACACAATCGGCTTTTGATTTACGCAAACGATTGCAAGCACATATCGCGTTTTCGCGAGCCCTTTAGATTACCGAATCGTCCATTTCCGATTGAACGCAAGAGAAAGATTATACGACTTGTGTGATATGACTATTTCAATGTTATAATTTTATATAAAATAAAAAGACAAAAAGAAAACCCACATAGAAAAAAAAAACAAAACAAAACAAAACAATCATAGTTTAGTATAAATTTTGCAATTTTAACACTTATAACATATCAATAACAATTTATAAAACATTAAAAGAAACAACAAATTCACTTGGGATTGATGAATCAGAATCATTGGAATGATGATGAAGAAAAAATCAAACAAAATATTATAATAGTTCATTTTCTTCCATGATTTAGTTTGTGAAAAATGTGAAATGAAGAAATGAATGAATAAATGAAGAAATGAAGAAATTAAGAAATGAATGCATAAAGAAATGAAGAAAGGAATGAAGAAATGGAAAAATGAATGAAGAAATGAGTGAAGAAAGGAATGAAGAAATGAATGCATAAAGAAATGAATAAATGAATGAATAAATGAAGAAATGAATGAAGAAATGAATAAAAACTGAAGATAACAAAAACGTTAATTTAAATGAGAGGTTACCTTCTGACATTCGATGCATATTGACATAGTGCTTATGATGTGAAATGAATAAAGAAATGAATGAATAAATGAAGAAATGAATGAAGAAATGAATAAATGAAAAAATGAATGAAAAAATGAATAAAAACTGAAGATAACGAAAACGTTAATTTAAATGAGAGGTTACCTTCTGACATTCGATGCATATTGACATAATGCTTATGATGTGAAATGAATAAAGAAATGAATGAAGAAATGACGAAATGAATACATAAATGAATGAATAAATGAAGAAATGAAATGAAGAAATGAAATGAAGATAACGAAAACGTTAATTATTAATTGAGAGTAACCTTCTGACATTCGACGCATATTGACATAGGAGCTTATGATACTGAACTATAACGCACGATACGTTTTCTCGTGATAGAGAATAGGAAGAGGATAGAAGATAGAATGGTATGAACGGAGGATATGGTGGGAGAAGGACAAGAAGAGTCGGCTATGGCAGCAACGGCAACGGCAACGGCAACGGCAACGTTCGCATAATCCTCTTCTGGCGTCACGAATTATACGCCACCGATGTACTCTAACGGATTAACGTCCACCGTCGTCCACATACTATACACACTCCCACCATATCTCCCTCTTTTATGTTTTCACTTGTGTAAGTGTACGCGGCGTTCATGTGTACATGTGTGTATGTATGACTATTTCTCTCTCGATCTATTTCTTTCTCTTTCTATCCGTTTGTATACGATTATATGTAGGTATGTATGTGTGTATGTATGTGTGTGTGTGTATGTGTGTGTGTGTCTCTTTCACCTTTACGCGATATAGAAATATTGGAAGAAAAGCCGAACATTATAGAAACACACGTTGGTTCGTTTAACACGCACACACAGACTCATACATATACAAGGTATTTTATTTTTAACACATTAAATTTACTAACTTTCAAATTGTTGATATATATATAAAATGTTTGTAAGTGAAGTAACTAAAAAAGAAACTATATAATAGAACCTATTTTATTTATTACTTCTAATTTCAAAAAAATTTCTCGAAATTAATTGAAATTAAGAGCAAAGGGGTGCATTCTAAAAAAAAAAAAAACAAAGAAATGAATTTAAAGATAAACAAAGACAAGATGAACAGAAATATGATTAAAAGAAGAAAAGAAAATAGAAAAATTTGAAAATGGTTTCGTAGTATCTTTACCAAGAAGAGGCAGGAAAAGGAGGATAGTTCGTTGGGTGGTGGTACTTGTAAGAGGGGTTGGGAATGGTTGAGGGAATGGTTGAGGGAATGGAGGATGAGAGAGAACAAGCGAAACTTAACGAGCGTACGCGTCGTACAAGTAGAGGAACACAGAGGCTCTCTGTCCGGTGAATTACAACTTGAGCGTGCTTACAGGAACGATCGTTATCACGCGATCCACCAAAGTTACAACACAACGAACGAACGAACGAACCAATGAACGAACGAACGAACGAACGAACCAATGAACGAACGAATGAACGAATGAACGTTGTGACCAGTTCGAAAAGGGATTTCGAATCTCGCTTGCTTTCGTGCATACATCTTAATCCAGAGATATTCCCATTCCCCTTTTTCCACGTTCCACCATCAGCACAGCATCACACTATCACCATCTCACTATCACCATCACAATCACCATATCATCCAATAGCAACAGCAGCAGGAGAAGTAACAGTAGTAGTAGTAGTAGTAGTAGTAGTAGTAGTGTCATTACTACTACTACATAACTATCATCAACATTACTACTACAAACACCCTACCAAACCTATATCTACCTTACTCACCCTATTCTCAGATGGTGCAAACGATATCTCGAGTTTAAAGCATACGCTGGGAACACGCACGTGATATTCCAAGAACCCGCACGAAAGCTCAAGCAAGCGAGAACTGAAAAAGGGATCACAACAATAAAAATATATATATGTATATAAGATTAAATGCATGTATAAGGTACCTGGATAGTAACCTGGATGATTTTTTCTAAATTATTTATTGATCCTTTGTGAAAAATAATTATGTTATATTATATCTCTCTTATTATCTAATTTTTTAGTATATAATTATTATTATATGTTTCTAATATAATTTATAATTATATAATATATATTGTATATGTATATATATTATAATAATATAATATAATTTATATAATGTATAATATATAATAGTATATATCAGTATATTATATAGTATAATATAATATAATATTATATATAGTACAATAATAATATATATATATAAACGAGTATATATAATAAACTTTGTGATTGGTTCGTACCCTGCAGGCATCATTTTGAAATGGAAACGTAGAATTTTCAAATTCGTCGTTTGATTTTGACGATCAAAAAAAAAAAAAAATAAAATAAAATAAAAAAGAAAAAAACAAGTAAAGATACGGTTTTCTTTCTATCTTTATTTCTCTTTCTTTCTCTCTTTCTCTTTCGTATTTCATCGTTGAGAAAGAGAGAACGTTCGCGTATCGATTATCGGTGAGAATTTCTCCAAAGGTATTTTTGTGAATCTCTCTCACTCTCTCTCTCTCTCTCTCTTTTTCTCTCGTCTCTTTTACGTTTTGTTGCAGCGTTCGTTTATAATTTAGCGAGAGAAGTGCGACCGTTTCCGCCGATACAATGGAAAATGGACGTTCCCCGTTCGTATTCGTACTCAGACATTCCGTGAAAAATGTCGTGTGGAAATTCGTTCCCTGTCCCCTGTCTCCCCTCCCATCCCCCTCCCCCTTCTCCTCCCCGATCGCCATTTGCCCGCTACTCTTCTCTATGTGTATACGAACGTGTGTGTGTGTGTGTGTGTGTGTGTGTGTGTGTGTGTGTGTGCTGGTCGTCTCACACTGGTATACCTTTTTTTCTCGAATATGCGTCACATTTTATTTTATTTTATTTTATTTATTTTTTTTTTTCAAATTTACCATTTTATTTCGACTACGAGAGAGATACCCTGGACATTTCACGTTCTTCGAGAGAGAGAGAGAGAGAGAGAGAGAGAAAAAAAAGAAGGAATTTTTTTTCCTTTTTAATTTTCTTTCTTTGTTTTTTTGTTGTTGTTGTTTTTTTTTCACATCTTAATAATATTCTGTATGTCATTTTAATAAAAACGAAGTATTTATAAATGACCATGATAAAAGTCAGTCAATTTTAATATCGGTGCAAACATCTGTGGCCAATATTAACGCTTTGTTTCTACTAGATTTTCATTAAAATGGAGTTAATAATAATAAATTTTTTTTTTTTTTTTTATTATTGTATCCTTGAATTAAAATACGGTTTAGTTGTTTATCTCAAATTATTTTGTTTGTTTTATTTCAGCATAAATTCAAAATATTCGAAATATCTTCAAATTGGAGAATGCAGTTTGTTTTTCTCGAAAAATTACAATTTAAATTAGCCAGTGGTTATTACTTTATACACATAACGAATATACACGTCAATAGACAAAATCATTTTACTTCTCAATGACGAGTATACACGTCAATCATAGTTAACTGATTAGAAACGATACTAAATTAGATTATACAAAATGAACCCCTTTAAGGAACAATTTTGGCTCAACGTAATACAACGTTGCTCGAGTTAACTCGAGCTTGCAATTTAAGGGGTTAAGAAAAATATATATATATATATGTGTGTGTGTGTGTCTTACATACAATTGCAAAAAAAAAAAACCAGAAACGTCGTATAAACGATGATACATAAAATAAAAAAAAGTACAAAAAGGAATTTGAAGTTTTAACATTGGAAAGATGTTTAAAACATTTTCTACAAAAGAGGAATAGATTTTCATGTTTGAAACGATATTTCCTGGGCATGGGTTGGATTGTACGTGGATCATTCGTGAATATTTCGTCCTGCCTTGGACCATTAACGATCTCGAAAATATAACATACCCCAGTCGTGTGCTTGTGTCGTTCGTAGTCATTTCATTTTCCCCTGAAGCAAAACGCTTTTCGGATCGGTCCTTAAAATTCCATCGGTTCTCTCTCTCTCTATTTCTCTCTCTCTCTCTACGAGAGAGTTTCCTCCTTCGTGTTCAACTTTCGAAATGGCTTTGCACGCTTCGTACAAGTGCATTGCACTGTGGTGGTAAAAGCAGCACCAGCCAGCCAGCAGCAGCAGCAGCAACAGCAGCAACAGCAAACGCGTGCATAGGAGAGGAGAGGCACGCATATACCAAGCGAAATATATGCGGGAACGCTTTCGAGGGCGAGTACACACGATATTCTCTCACACATACATACACACACACACACACACGTACATACATACTCATTCTCTCTTTCTCTTGCTTATTCGGTCGACGTGTTATCGTTATCGCGCTAGTCTGGTGTCGCGTGTGTTCGTTCCATTGCGGGGTGCTCTAGCACGTTGCTGTTAGCCGATAGCAGGAAACGTTATAAACACGTTAGTATGTGTGTGTGTGTGAGATAGTAAGAGTCATCACAGTGGATGCTGTACCAATAGAAGTAATAATAGTATTAGTAAGTAGTAGTAGTAGTAGTAGTAATAGTAAGTAGTAGTGGGTTGTGTTTGTGGGTTGCTTATACACGTTCGTGATCTCCTTTATACGTGTGCGTTGTTTGTGCGTAGAGTTACGTATTACTGTATAGTATACTTTACATACACATATTCACGTGGGGAGGATATACGCGAGAATGGGTGAGTGGGTGTTGGGTTGGTTAGGTGGGAGGAGGAGGAGGAGGAGGAGCAGGAGGAGGAGAAGGTGGTGGTGATGGTGGTAGTGGTAGTAACGGGCGCGGGTATATTCCTGCGCCCAGCACAAATATTATTGCGTGCCGGGATAAATTTATTGCCAGCGTTCTCCGCAGGCGTTCACAAACGGGCAAGCTTCGTGGCCGGTTGCGGTACGACGTAGTAGACGACAAAGACAAAGACAAAGACAAAGACAACGACAACGATAACGACACTACGCGACAATGAAACAACGATAGACACCACATATCGTTGAAAGAAGAAAACTCTTCCTCTTCTAACCTTATTTTAGTAAAAATCCATGAAACTCTAATTGATTTAGTTTGATTTTTCATATTAGAACAATTCATTTATATATTTATCGTAATCGTTAATACAAATATCGTGTTCGAATAAAATCGTTCAAATATTGATTAACATTATCATCGTCATTATCGTTATTTTTATTTATGATTGGTCTCATTCGTGTGTCCACGAAGTCTAGAAAAAAAGATAAAAAAAAAAGAAAAAAAAAGGAAAGAAGAAGCCATGTGATATCGATCAGCGTGACATTAGGATGCCGCCCTTCTTGATCAACTTCAGCGCCTTCTTCAATCTCCTTCCACCTCCCCCTCCTCCCCCCACCCAACCCCCTGTAGATGCCTCACAGGCCTCACTCCCATAAACTTATTCAACCGTATCGTGTAATCCCACTTTGGCGTCTTCAACCTTCCTGCAATTTCTCTTCTCTCTCTCTTTTTACACATCCATCCATCCATCTCTACTTTCCTCCCTTTCCCTTCAACCCTACTATCTATCTCACTCATTCTTTCTTTCTTTCTTTCTTTTTTCATCCCTTCTCTACTTTTTATCATCCGATCCGTGACTTCGTATTGCGCCACACGACATCTCTTTCCCTTCTTCCACCCTTCACCAACTCTGAACGTCATCGACTCGTGCCTTAGGGTGTTTCGCTATTGCCGATAACGTCGCGACGCTTCGTAGAAAAGAAATATGAAAACTAAAGTCTTTTCTTTCTCTTTTTATCTTTAATTATCCTAAAAATTATATTAAATTTTGTAATTAGATTAGATTATTATTTGTATTAGATTATTTTTGTTTTATTTTTTATTATATTATAGTTTCATGTGTGGTGTTAAACTATATTATATTATATTATTATATTATTATATTATTATATTATATTTATATTATATATTATATTATTATATTTTATTATTTGTTTTAAATTATTTTTGTTTTATTTTTTATTATATTATACTTTAATGTGTGCTGTTAAATTATATTGTATTATATTATTATATTTATTTATTATTATATTGTAGTATATTAGGTTATATTTTATTATAATATAGAGTAATATAATATTATATATAACTATATATTATAGTTTACAAGTTATATATTATAAATATAGTAATATTTAGTATACTATTATATTAGTATTATATTATTATATACTATAATTATATAGTATAATTATAATATATTTATAATATATTATTAATATATTATAAATATAGTTATATATATATATATATATAAAGTATAATACTTTATAAATTACTTTAAAAATTATGCATATAAAGTAGACAACAAAAATAATAATCTTCCATCTTCTACTTGTCATATCAGTAATTCTTTTTTCTTTTCATTTAATCTATTTGTTTTTTTTTTTTTTAATTATTTACATTTTTCTATCGTCACAAGGTGTGTGTGTATGCAATAAAGGGATGAAAATTCGTGGACAATCTAAATAGTAGACGCGTTCGAAGTGAAGAGATAAACTTCCGTGACCCTAGGAAACGCAAGGAGAAGAGATGAGGCCTTGCCTTTCGGCTAACAAGGAAGTAAAGTTTGGTTGTAGACGACGACGACGACATTGTAGAAGAGGAAAAGGAGAGGAGGTTGAAGGGAAAAGGAGGAAAGCTCGTGTAGGCGGTAAGGTAGGGTGCACCTGCCTCAAGGGGGTTTCGTGACCAGAACGACGGCTTTCTCCTCTAGTCACCGCCACAAACACCCCCTCACACACCCCCACACATCTCCCCTTTTCCTACTTCGTCTCTTACGAGCCAGTTCTAACACCCTTGGGGCATGCAGCCTCGACCAACGAGAACTTTGTACTGGACTACAGTCTCTCTCTCTCTCTCTCTCTCTCTCTCTCTTTCTCTCTGTTTCTCTTTTTCTCTCTTTTTCATCTCATTTTATCTCACTCACTCATTCACTCACTTATACGTTTCGTTCTTTTTCTTTTTTCGCACTCTTATACTTGCTGTTTCTCATTTTATTTCTTACACGGATCACTCTCCTCAAAGACGAGAAAGAAATACGTAAAATAAAAAGGAACTCTTGGTAGAAAGGAAAAATAAATATCAGCTGTATCTTAGATAGGAACTCTCGTATTGCAATAGTAGTAGTATTAGTAGTGGTAATAGTAATAGTAATAGTAGTAGTAGTAGTAGGAGTAGTTCATAACACGTTCGGTTAAATCGAGCAGCAAGAGAGAAAGATCCGACCTAAGTTCTTTGTTATATTATATACGTCAAGTGTAAGAAGAAGAAGAAGAAGAAGAAAAAGAAGAAGAAGAGAGGTCACATCTGGTACATTAGTTAAAAAGGTCAAATTTTCTTAATTTTTTATATTCTTTTTATTTTCTTCTTCCAAATAAATATTCTTACTTTTTTGTTTTTCTTTCAATCGATGTGATCGACAGAAAATTATCTTATCTTTTACAGTAATTATTAAAAGAACAAATAAAAATTAATTAAATTCGTAATTCGTTGGATTATATATATATAATAATTTTATATAATAAAATATAAATTAATATACTACAATATAATAATATACTATTATATTGTAGTATATTAAGTTATATTGTATCATATATTGAAATATATATTTTGTTGTTAATCACTCTCTCTTTTTTTTTTTTTTTTTTTTTTAAATATCTGTGTATTCCATACAACGTGAGGTTAGATGGTCATTTTGTTTTTGATTTTCTTAAAGAAAGTATAGAATTTTAAGCCAGAGTTGGACTGGGCAGTTCGCGCCCCCATTTCGGTATGCCAGCAGCGTTAAATTATTCGAGACGGCGTTCTTCGGTGCAAGGAATGGACCGGTTAGACATTTTAAAGAGTCTCGAGAGTCGGACGACTAAAAATAGTTGGACTAAGGAAGCGGTTAAAATTAGTACCTAACCTCCTCGAGAACGCTGCCGCGTGGCACAACACACCGTCTTAAAAGCGTCTCTCAACGGCTACCACCACACTCTCACTCATCCTTTAGAACTTAGGCCGACCTTGCTAAACGATGAAAAGGACAACGAGCTATGAAATATGTTACAGAATACAACCCAAAGTGCAACCACTAACTAATCAATTTTTTTCAAGACCTTGTTTAACTCTTATGTCCTATCATACATTTCTCGTGTTTCCATTTGAAGTAATCCCAAAGATTCATTCGTTTGAAGAAGTTTGAGAGAAAGATTTTGACAATAAACCCCTAAGTATACATTCTGTCCTTTGTTCATACTTAAAATAAAACACTATATAGATTTAGTTATTCTTATTCCCATTTGGTATCTCTAACAGAATTGAACTAGCGATGAAACACGAAAGAGAAAGAGAAAGTCAGAGTAACTCGTAGCTCCTCGAACGAATCCCAAAGCAGAAGCCCAAAGCCGAAGCGGAAGCTGAAGTCAAAGTAGAAGCAGAAGCAGTAGCATAAGGGATAGCAATAGCAATAGCAATAGTAAAAGCAGGGCTATGCTTTCGGACGAAGAGAGCGTGGCTGTCTGGTTGGTTGGTTGGTTGGTTGGTTGGTTGGTTGGTTGGTTGGTTGGTTGGCTGGCTGGATGGCTGGCTGGCTGGCTGGCTGCCTCCTGCCTGCCACGCCATGGAATATTGATATGTAAATATAGCAGAGCGCCAGTAGCGAGCTGCGGCGGTGGCGTCGAGCGTGCAGCAGCGGTTAGAGGGGCGCTAGCAGGTTAACGAGCGGCTCGCAGAGCCTCGTAGTCTGGGGGGTGGGTTAGTCGAGGGTTGGAGACAGAAAACGAGAGAGAGAGAGAAAGAGAGAGAGTAGTAGCAGTAGCAGCAGCAGCAGCAGCAGCAGCAGCATGGAGGCGTGGGTGAGTGGATGAGGGGGGTTGGAGTTGGGGTTGGTGGGTCTGAGCGGTAGAGCGACGCGGTGGAGCAGCAGCAGCAGCAGCAGCAGCAGCAGCAGTACGGGGCTTTACGAGAGAGAGAGAGAGAGAAAGAGAAGGGGTGTGTAGAGGGGTTGGGTCGCTGCCGGCAGTATAACAGAGACGGCCGGGCGTGCCGCGGAGCGTGCCACCAAAGGGGATGAGAATTTTCCGTGGTCGGTGAAACTATTGTCCTTGATGCTTAATCTTAGAAATTGTGATAAAATTATTACTAAGATATTCATAATTTTCTTATTGATTCACACAAATTGTAGATATATATGTTAAAGTTTGTAGAGATAAATAATTTTTGTTATTACGTTCTAATAATTAAGATCGTTAAATACGATGTTTGGCAGGATAGACAATTTCAATACGGTGGTGTATAGGGACATGCCCTGCGGGACACGGTATGGAACGGGGTGGTTGGAACGGGCCGCGGAAACACGGAGAGGGCGGGAACACGCCGGCCGAGCGAGGGTTAGCGAAGAGCATGGAGCAGAGGGGTTGGTTGCTGGGGTGTACGGGGGTGAGACATGAAGCGTAGGATGGTGACTGTGGTGGCTCCGTGCAAACGCACGAACGTGTCTCTTTCTCTCTCTCTCTCTCTCTCTTCCTCCCCCTACACATAGACACATACATATATACGAGTGCTAGCGCGCGCTTTCGTACACATACACATACACACATCGTCGTACACGCAAACGCTTTTTCTTCGTATGGTTGAGCTCGTGTTCCCTCGTTCCTAGTATGCGTATATGTGTATGTGAACGCGAAATAGTGGAATAGAGAGAAAGAGTAAGATAAAAAGAGAAAGAAAAAGATAGAAGCACGTACGAGAGGGCATGCGGAGAGAGTCGAAGGGTATCTTCTATGGTCGAAGGGTGCCTCCGATGCGCTACGTCGAATTCCTTTCTCTTCCGCATATACCAACCTACCTACCTACCTACCTACCTATCTACCTACCTACCTATTCTACCTACGGCGTATCTACCTATGTTTCTTTTTCCCTCTTTCTCTATCCTATCGGACGTGTTCAGTGGTGGCTTTTCTACTGTCACCTTTCCACGCGTAAAAACTGTTCGATTCTTCAACGAGAACTTTTTTCAACCGTCACACGAGAAACGATCTCTTGATTGGAAAGACGCACTTACTCGATATCTCGATCTTTTCATCCCCCTTTTTTCTTTTCTATAGATATATTACCTCACAAGAAAAACTTACACACCTGCACGTGAATTTTGTACAATCACACAACGTCTTTATTATTACTTCTTGTTGTTGTTTTTTTTTTCTTTTCTTAATTGAACGTTGTAATTTCACATTTTTCTTTCTTTTCTTTTCTCTTCTCTCTCATTTGTTCGTTGGTTAGTTGGTTGGTTAGATGAAAAAGGGCTCATATATTCGACGTTTCCTAGTAGTCACTAGTCTTGGTACACATCTCGTGGGAAAGAACGTTGGCTGACCTTGTAATTACCTTTACTGCAGTAGAGTTCTGCGGATTTTCACATCCAACGTTACTTTCTTTATCTACTTTTTCGATCACTGTTCTATTCTATTCTATTTTCTAAGTCCTATCATTCCTAACTTTTATTCGCAAACCCATGAAACATTTGCACAAGATCTTTTTGTTCAGATTGAAGTTAAAGTAAAACGATATGAAACAAAGATATATATATATGTATTTATAAGTGGACATTTATTTATTAATAACTATACATTACGAAATAATGGTCAATCTACAATTACATATATACATATATATATATATGCATTTATGATAATACCTAAATATACAAATGATGGAAATCCGCAATTGAACTGAACAGCTCCTCATTCAATTTAATCGGACGTTAGCGTAACAAACAAATGTCCATAAACATTTATATATCAATCAGTAATAACCATGGGTATGATGGTAAATGGTCAGAGAGGGAGGAGGCAAGTGAAATAGAAAATAAGATTAAAAGAAACAAAAATATTGTTTATAAATTTGACACTAGATTACGAAACAAACTAATATTGGCGACATTTCGAGTATCTTTTACGACAACGCGTTTCTTACTTTACAGAAAAAAAAAAAAAGAAAAAAAAAATAAGAAAAAAATAAAAGGACAAATTTTCTTACTGTCGCGTCAAGTTGGACACAAGAAAGAGAAAAAGATAGATAGATAGAGAGAGAGAGAGAGAGAGAGAAGAAATATTACACCTAAGTCGTTACTTGCCAAGTCGGAAAGGTTTATTTCGTAACGGTGTTATCGTTCTGTAAAGATATTTGTGTGTTGGTTGGTTGGTTGGTTGTGTTGGTTGAGTACGTGCGAACCGCGGGATCGCGTTTTACTTCAGTTAGCCTTTTTTTTTCTTCCTCTCTTTTTTTTTTTAATTTTATTTTTTTTTTTTTCATCGTGTCGATAATCGATAAACGTGCCCTCGGTGTTTCGTAAGCGATTACTATCTTCACTGTCTTTCTATACAGGCCTAGGTTGTACTAGTAAAGTAGTAGTACCTCGTAGTAGTAGTAGTAGTAGTAGTCGTCATAGTCGTGGTGGTAATGGCGTCGTTCAGTAAACTGGCTTCCCACACAAGTGTACACCAGTAACATTCATATACTTGCATATCTTTGTATATGTACATATATGTATATATACACACATATACATATACATTTAGTAGAACTACGATGCAATGAAGACTGGTACCTACCGTTCACTCTTCTTACAAACAGATACACACCAATACATATACAGAGACACCATATATATACATATATATATATATATATTCATACAAAGAAGAAATACATGGGATATAGAAGCGTAGAGAAACACCGTGAAAACCATCTCAAGCGTAACGGTTATACCTTAACTCTCGTGAGCTTCTTCTTATACTCTTCCTGTTCTTTTCTTTCTTTCTTTCTTTCTTTTTTTTTTTGCCAAGGTTTTCTTTCTCTCTCAATGATGAGAAGAAAGAAAGAGAGAAAGAGAGAGAGAGAGAGACCTTCGTTCTTATCTTAACTCCGTGCGCAATGCCGTCGCAGTTTGCTGCCACACAGTCCTTTTACGATTGGCACGATCGTTAAGCGAGACCATAGCCGCCGCCATAAAACCGCACTGTCAATCGTCGTGACGAAAGGTTTGTTAAAATGTGTGTGTGTATGTGTATGTGTGTGTGTGTGCACGCGCGCGCGTAAGAGCGTGCTTCTACTTCACGAGAAAGAAAACATTAACAGTAAAACGAAGAAATGAAGAAGAATAAGTACGAGGAACAGTGCAAGGTCGGTTTAATCAGCTGACATCAATTTGAGGGGTTCAATAATTCGATTCTCCAAAATTTTTCTGTGTTTTTTTATTTTTTTTTAATCATTTTTCTTTGAACCTCAATCAATCGTTGTTAACAATGATAATGATAATGATTATTATTATTATAACGATGATTATTATTATAAGAAATTAGATTATTATTATAGAAATTAATTGGAAATTTGAGAAAACTATTGAGAAATTTAAATAAATAAATAAGGAAGGATATAAAAAAAAAAAAAAAAAATAGAAATGTAATAACCAAATTTTTGACGATTATACAATTGTAATAATAATAATAATAATTTTAATATATTATAATAAAATTAATATATAATAATATATATATATATATAATATATTAAAAAAAATAATATAATAATATATAATTATAAATTTATAATTTATAAAAATATAAATTAATAATATATATATATTTATTTATTTATAATTTAAAATAAATAAAAAATAATAAAATATAATTTAATTAAAATTATAATAATTAATTAAGTAATAATTAATTAAAATTAAATTATTAATATAATATTATTTATGTATATTATTTCCAAATGCAATATGCATTTCTTTATTTAAATAATTATGAACAAAATTTGGTCTTTATCTAAAGATATATATATATATATATGTGCGTGTGTATGTATATGGTATCTGAACATGGATAAGAGTCCAAGGTAACGGTATAATGGCCTTGAAAACGGCAAGTTCTGTCTCGTTAGGCGTGAAAGAGAAGAAGGGAGGGTGGGTTGCGAAAGCTTTCGGTGTTGTGAAGCTTTCCCATGGTAAAGGGTAATTTCGATGGGTCGTAGGACGCACCTGTGCTACTGCTGCTACTGCTGCTGCTTCGTCTCTTCTCAACATTTTAACATCAAGAAAACATTACCGTTCTTCTTTACACTTACACTTATACATATATATATATATATATATATATATATATATATATAGAGCCACTTTCATCTATTCTCCTACAATTACAGTGAAACAATAACGTGTTCTTTCTTCTTATTCAGGATGGTATTGTAAATTCTCTATCCTACCATTTTGTTTTTTTTTTTACTTTCTTCCTATTTTTCTGTTTTTTTTTTTTTTTTTTTTTTTTTTTTTTTTTTTTTTTCATTTTATTTTACTTTCAATCGCTTCTCTTACTTCTCAATCGTTTTCCTTCTGCTCTATTTATTTCCTTCCCTTGTTCAAAGCTTTACAAAAAATAAAACGAAACAAGTAGGATCGTAGGTTCGAACAAGTGACAGAGCAAATGAGAGAAGAGTGGGGAGGTTGACGTGTGTGTGTGAATTTTTTTCGAAAATTCAGCAGCATTTTCGTTTGTTCAATTTTTCTTTTTTTTCTTTTTTGAGAGAGAGAGAGAGAGAGAGAGAGAGAAAACACGAATTTTAACAATTTGTTTTCTTTTATATCAGATTTTTTGTCTATTTCTTTTTTTTTTAATTTTATTTTTTATATTTGAAATGTAAAGATTGACGATTACTAATTTGCGAATAATTATAGTACGATGGATAATTAGTGTAATTAGTAAACGAGGTGTGCGAATGATATGGAATGGAACGGAACGGAAAACGATCGTATTTCTTCATAGAAATCTCCTACACTTATGAAAGAACCACCCCTAACTCGTGTCGTTTACTATCTCTTTCTCTCTTCCTCTCTTTCTCTCTTTCTCTTTCTATTTGGTATGTATATAGTTCGATATCGTTCGATATATTAAATCACTAATAAATTGTAATGATCGTTAGAGAACAGTTAACGTAATTGCAATCTCCAAAGGTGTTTTCATAATTGTTACGTTAATTGGGGTGTTTCTATAGTTGGGCTAAAGGACGAGTTAGAAATTTTCGGAGGAATCTTGTCCCATTTGATTAATTATTTATATATGAAACAACGTATATATTATAACCTATATATATATATATATATTACTAGGATGCTTTGGTCACGAGTTGGTGTGGTTTTGTTATTAAAATGTTGATTTAATATATTTCTAAACTATTTAGAAAATTATACACGAAATAATACCACAATTATAATGAAATACATAAAATAATAATAATAATAATAATAATAAGTAAGGTTATAGGTTATGTCATATGTAAATCTGGAGAAAAAAAACCTGAAAAAATGATTGAATTGTCATACAGTGCCATCTATTGAAAATTTACCAGTAATTAGAGATCTAGATAACATCTGAATATGAAATCTTTAACCAGTTAAGTGCGTTTGACGTGTATACACGTCGTTGCTTGTTTTCAATTCCACACCCTGTAGTGATCTGTTGAAACTAAATTTCACAGTCAACCCGGTTAAATTAACGATAAAAAATAAAAAATAAACGCGAGAAAAAGTATCTTATATTCTAAGTTGGAAAAAAGTCACACAAAATAAAATAAAAAATAACAAAATAAAATGTATATATATATATATATATATATATAACTTTCTATTAAACTCTAACTTTCGATTATGTTCTATTTGCAATATTATTTATTACAAAATTGTTTCATATATAAAAAGGGTGTTGTTGAAAACAAAATTACAAATAAAAATTGTAATATTATATAATAATCATTTCATAATATTAATTTAATTATATAATTAATATTTAATAACTTTTCCCACAAACACACACACATCAAACATAATATACACACACCTAAATCGCGGATCATTTTCATTTGTCAAAAGTATCAATCGTCGTTCTATTCAAGTTTGATTTTATTGTTTTCTTCTATTTCAACTATTTTCTTTTTTTTTTTTTTTTCCTTTCGATTTTTCTATCCTTCTTTTTACTTCTTCATCTTTATTTTCTTTTTTTTTTCTTGGCATCTCTCTCATTCTCACGGTATATGCTTCCGACAGTTTATTTTAACGTTGATTAAAAAGTCTCAGAGTGTACGTTCGTCATCGAAAAAGAGAAAGAGAAAGAAAAAGAAAAAGAGAAAGAAAGAGAGAGAGAGAGAGACAGAGATGAGTTTTATTTTTCTTTCTCGGTTAAGCGGCCACGTAATTCGTCGTTCGAAAATCCTTCATTCTAAACGGGAAAGAAGACTCGTCCGTCCGTCGTAGTCGTCTTCATCGTTGTAGTCGTAGTTGCTGTATAAAAGCTCGAATTTATTATTAGGTGCTATTCTGGAATACGGCTAACACGTTCGTTTGGTGGCCGACGCTTCGTTCGATATTATTTTCGTCTCCATCGTTCTCTCTCTCTCTCTCTATTTCTCTCTCTAGTTATCGTTCTCATTCTGGAACGAAGAGTTAGTTATGTACGTGAGTCCCTGAGTGCGACTCGGTAACGAGACCACCGGCGCGACGTTAATTGTTAGCTCGCAAGTGGGCTTTAAAGGTGTCCTCACAACGCATAACCAGAAAGAGAGAAATTATCTCTCTCTCTCTCTCTCTCTCTGGCCTCCCCCGCCCCCTACATATATACATTCATACACACTCTCTGTTTCAATCTATCTTTTTATCTTTCTCATTTTCATTCTATTCTTCTCATTCCCTCTTTTATTCCACCCCCGCTGTATTCGCGTTTTTAGCAAAACCCGCGAACTTCGAGATAAACGTGAAAAAGTTTCATTTCGTTTCGTTTCGTTTCGTTTCGTTTCGTTTCATTTCGTTTAGCGAATAATTTATCTTTCCTTTTTAGATCGTTAGATTCAAGTTAACGTGCCAGGTGTACCACCGGTGGTACACGTTACATTTGATCTTCGGGCCACGTGTACCACCGGTGAGTTACACTTATAATTAGATATATTTATTTAAACCATTATCCCTGCCATTGGCATTGGAAAGTGTTAATGGTCAATTATGTTCATGAACCATTTGATATTTTAAATATTTGTTGATTACAATCTATCGTTTTAGGATAAATGATTAGAAATATGACAACGATGATAAGTAACAACATTCTAAATATTGGTCGATCTAGTATATCGAACGTATAATAAGTTATGGTAGTAACTATGCTTTATACTGTTAGGTCATAGGACGATGGATTAGGGTAGGTAGTATATATGTAGGGTGGTGAATTCAACCCTTGCGATTTCAATACTCCAGAGTCATATGTCACACACGCTGAAACACTAGTTATATACATTTATATGTAGATGTATATGTGTATATTAATTACACGTCGAAGGTTAGGAAACGACCCTTCGGAGAAATATGTCACACGAAGGGAACTTTCTTTGTCCACTCTTCAGAAAACATCATTGAAATATCATCGAATATCGAATTCTATTGGGTTGGCAACTAAAGTCATTGAACACATTTAGGTTTTTCATTGCAAAGATCAGAAATTTGATGAACGTGTCTGAATGTAACTGACCGATGGCAAAAGGTCAACAACAAAAATGGACATTACCTAAAATTTGGAAAACTTAGTGGCCAATCAAATATCTTGGAAATGACTGAACCTTTTTCTTATCGAATGACTTTTTTATCAAATTGTACTTTCAGATTATTTTTTGTCAGTTTTAGCATGATTGAAGAAAACACGAAAAAAAGTGTAAAAGAGAAGAAGAAGAAGAAGAAGAAGAAGAAAGAAAGAAAAAGACAAAAAGGAAGAAAAAGAAAGAAAAGGAGAATAGGTCGACGTGTAACGGCGGGTTCGCATCAAAGTTATTTATGCTTGGGCGTTTATGAGAGTCGTTTGAAAAGGACGTGACGACGGTACGCTAGTCGTATAGCTGGCCAATAATAACGGTTATTAATCGCCCTGGGAAACGTTAAACGATAGCATTTTCATAGTTTGTCATCTGGCTCGTTGTATGGAACTTGTGACCAACCACTACAATCATGACCAATACCAGTACCAACATTATCAGCAACGACGACTAACGTACGATATGTGTCTCGTACAACGGAACAATTTTTCTAACGTTTTCTAGCAAAACCTATCGCAATTTTGGTGACATCAATGTTTTCCCTTTAAATCCCTTTAACAGGTTAAGCGCCACGTCAGTCATCAATGGCTGACATGTTCAAGAAAAAGAAAAAATGAAACAGTAAGTAAGTAAAAAGTCATTTCCGTTGAAATTAATCGAAGTACCCTTAAACGTTAACAAAATGTGACCTGCCTAACTTCACCCCCCCCCTATAAAATAAAATTTAAGAGTTAAAACGTTGCCGCTATTTTTCTTCTTCATCTTTCATTTCAAATATTTTTTTTTGTCCATCCCTTTTCGAAAGAAAGAAAACGTCAAGTTACTCTATAAGATAATGGGTGGTAGTTATAGCAGTAGTAGTAGTAGTAGTAGTAGTAGTAGTAGTAGTAGTAGTAGTGAAGAAGGAAGGATTCGAGTGACCGACAAAAGCGATCACCACTGTGAAATAAGTTGGCCGGCTTAGCGTAGTAGGACGATGGCAGTAACGGCTCTAACGTAAGGGGATGAGGGTGGTAGGAGTGAGGGTTGGGATAAGGGTGGGTTTGAGGAAATTCTCGTGATATCGCAGACGTACGGAAACGTTACGTGCTTCGACGACCATCTCTTTCCCTGCCTCTAAAAGGAACTGCTACTAGAAAGAGAGAGAGAAAGAGAGAGAGAGAGAGGGATGGTGGTGGCATCAGGCTTCGTCCCTGGTGGCGTCGTTACGAGGGGCGTCGCGTTTAGAGAGCGTCGACGTTGGAGCACCACTACTACCATCACCAGGAGCCTGACGATGCGGTGGTCGTCGCTGATGCGAAGGAAGAGAAGAAGGAATAGGAACAGGAGTAGGGGGAGGGTGGAGTAAAGGGTGGTAGCGACGCGCACGAGCGAAAGAGAACAAGAGAGACAGAGAGAGAGAATGGGAAGAGGAAATATCGGTCCCTCCTTTGGCGCGGTAGAACGGCGTGACGTTGGCATGGCACTGACGCGATTCACTGTGTGCTGCTGGCCACGCCAACAGCACTAGCACCAGCACCAGCAGAAGCAGAAGCAGAAGCACCACTACTACTACTACTATTACTACTACTAGCACACAAGCGCCAGTAGAAACGATTGGAGAAGCGTGGCGTTGCAGAGAAGTAATGGTGTGGCAGTGGTAGTGATAGGAGTAATAGTAGTAGAGAAGTAGAAGTAGTCGTAATAGTAGTAGTAGTAGTAGTAGTAGAAGCTCCGAGTGTGGGGCTCGGTAGGGCGCCACTCGACGCCACGCGAAGAGGTACGAGGGGTGTGGAGGTGGTAGGTAATCACCCGGCGGCTCGCGTTATAGCGTCGTTACGCCGCAGCGCTGCTATCCACCTCCACCTCCATCCCCCCTCGTCCTCCTCGATCTCTCTTCCTCCTTCGTCCTCATCCTCCTCCACTCGTTCGTTCCATCCACGTCCTCGATGTTCTCTCTCACTCCCTCTCGCTCCCTCACTTGGTCTTTAGTCGTTGAGCGCGTTTTCTTCCCTTCGCCTTCTTCGTCTTCCTTCTCCCCCTCTCGACCCAATCTCCTCATCCTCTTCTTCCTCTTCCTCTTCCTCTTCCTTTTCCTCTTCCTTTTCCTTTTCCCTTCGCACAGAAACGCGACGGCAGCAGCAGCCTCAACTCTCGGTGCTTCGAAGTCTCCTTCGGTGGAGCGAACGACTTGGGCTGCCTTTCATATACCGTTATACGAAATACGGTTACACACACACACACACACACCCTTACCTTACCCTACCCTTACCCTTCGTCCTTTTCCTTCTTCTTCTTCTTCTTCTTCTTCTTCTACTTCTACTTCTACTACTCTTCTCTTTTCTCTATGCCGACTCCTTGCTCGTTCTTCACCTCATCCACCACCTTCTCATCCTACCTCTACCTTTACCTCTAACTCTAACGGCGTCACCGTCGAGACCGAGTTTAATTATTTCATATCGCCGTACACGGATCAACACCGTGACACCGGCGTTCCCTGCCAACCACGGAATCCGATCTTACCTTATAGTCGTCGTCGACAATCTACGACAACGATGACGTGTCTCTTTCCCTTTATCAACCTTTTTCCACAAACCTTTTTATTTTTTCTTTTCTTATTTCATTCTAAATTTTAGCAATTTCTTTCATCACAAATAAACCAAATTTTCTTCTTCTTCTTCTTCTTCTTATTATTATTATTATGCTTATTATTAACTAGCGTTAGGAACTTGAAAGTTTAACACAAATTTCGCCTTAAATAATTTTCAAACTTCTTTGATATCAAATACCAAATATCAGTCGACGTCATTTGCGAAATATGCGTGGTGGACAACGTAATTTAAATTGCTCAAGCGTGATGGAAATCGTACAGTTAATTGGGCACACGTGGTCAGCTAAGTGTTCAAACTTTTGTTTTAAATTGATCACTCAAATCGTGTGATTATTTCAAATAATAAAACAATTTTCAAAAAATTCGACAAATTCGTACATTCAATACATAACACATTTAAAAACCATATATGTTATATACGGAAATCTACCGTAGTATATACATTTGTCAAGTCCTGTTATCATTCGTGTTATCTTACGATAAAAACAAGAGATTACGAAAGAAGACAATATTGCAAAAGATAAGAAAAAAAGAAAAAAAAAAAAAGGAAAATAAAGAAAGTCAAAGATATAAGATCGAAGGACAAAAAAGATAACGCGCACGTGTTGTATACGTATGTGTGTGTGTGTGTGTGTGCATGTGAGTATAGAGTGTGGGAATAAGAAACGTGCCCTATCGTTAGATAGCCGACTGTAAACGTTCCTTGTTTCGTGACGTTCTTTCTCTTGGAATTGAGTGGTGGGGAAAGACGATGGGTAGGGTGGTGGGCCGGCCAGGGAGAAACAATTGTAGCGTGCAAATTGAAGGGTCGTAGGGTCGTTCGTGAAGGGCGTACGAGAGATCCGGAAAGACGAGAAGGGACGGGAAGGACACAGCCGTGAATTCGAAGTGGGGAAACGTCAAATGGCCCAGAAAACGTATCTCTCTCACTCTCTCTCTTTCCCTCTCTTTCCCTCTCTTTCTCTCTTTCCACGTTAACTTCACCGACGAGACTCCGGCTAATTAATTAATTATCCGAACGAACGCCGTCTGCCAGCGAAGAACGTTTTCCCGTATTAACTGCACTCCAAATCCAACTTCTTCGTATTTTCTCATCCCTCTCTTTCCCTCTCTCTCTCTCTCTTTCTATTTTGGCGTAGGATGAAAAATTCGCGAATACAAAAAATACACCGATGAAAGAAATAAATGGAAATATATGCATATGTATATATATATCTTTTATATTATATTATATAAATATAGACTGTTCGAATTAGTGGGGTGCCGTATCAGCGTCGCTCGAGTTGCCACTTAAATCTACATATATATGCATAATATATATATATATAATATTAATATAATAAATAATAATATAATAATATAATAATATAATAATATAATACATTTTATATATATATATGTATTGAAGAGGGTTCTTAAGGGATTTTACTAAAAAAAAAAAAATATAATTATTTTATTTCACATTGATAAATATTATTGTGTGTTTATTTTTATTTTTTTTTTTTTTTATATATATATTGAAACGATACTTATATAATCTGATTGATTGGAATTAAAAGAACTTCTTCTTCGTATCAAACAATGAAAAAATAAACTAACAAAATTGTAAAAAGGTTGCAGAAAGTAAACGTTCGATCGAAAAGGTAAGAAATCATTTCGTTTTTTTTTTTTTTGTTCTTTTCTTTGCTTTACTTTCTTTTTCCTTTTTTTTCTCACCTATTTTATTTTCTTTCTTTCTTTCTTTCTTTCTTTCTTTCTTTCTTTCTTTTATCTCTTATCTGTTGGAAGTACCAAGGACGAGGAAATGCAAGTACTACTCTGCCGCGACTAGACCGATCGAATTAATAAACGCGAATCGTAGTCGTTCCCGGTTTTATTCAATTAAACGCGAACGTGCCTCGCGTCGTAGGACGATGGAAGAGAACGTTCGTTGGTTCGTTGGTTCATTCGTTCGTTCGTTCGTTGGTTCGTTCGTTGGTTCGTTCGTTCGTCCGTGCGAGAGAGAGAAAGAGAGAAAGAGAGAGAGAGAGAGAGAATAGCAGACAGCCTTTCTCAATTTACCTTCGAGTGCTCGTTAAAGAAAGCAACGGGCGACGCGTTCGTTTCACCTCGACGGTCTTCTTCTTCTTAATTGGACCTTCCTAAGATTCAACCTTTTTTCCTTCCTTCCTTCCTTTCTTCCTTTTCTCATCTTATGTTAGATCCTTTCACGGATATTTCTTTATATTCATCTATTTATCTATCATCTATTTCATATCTATCTTTTCAATCTATCAAGTTATCTCAAAAATTTCTTCACCTTTTGCTTGCTGATAAGTTGTACAATACAGGTTGCTATCATACAACACGGTTTTGATATAACACGATTCATAAATTACAGACAATCCTCCTACAACACGACATCCTATAACATGGTTCTTTTTCAAAGAAAACCTTTGTACAACACGTCATTTTCTAGGAACCTATCTACCGTGTTATAGAAGGGTTACCTGTATTGTATAATAACGCGTAATATTTTTTTATGTTATTTTATGAAATAATATCGATTCTATTCTATATTATCTTTTTCTTTATTGTAGTAGCAAAAAAAAAGAAAAAAAGAGAACGTTTGATTAGAAACGCGATGCATCGTGAAAAATTATCGATAGAAATATAAAAGGTGAGAGATCGAGGTATAAAAAAGATAGAGAGAGAGAGAGAGAGATGGAAAGAGAGATCTCCAAGTTTCGTGGTGAGTTCGCTCGTTCGTTCGTTCGTTCGTTCGTTCTCGTCGAGATAAATTAAAATTTCTACGAACTAGATTGCGCGGAAAAAAACAGTAACTGCAGTAACTGCAGCAGCAGCAGCAGCAGCAGCAGCAGCTATGGTGGTTGGTTCTCACGGTGGGTAACGTCGCTTACCACGCGACGACGAACTTTTCGCGTTACGCGAGCTTTTTCCAATACTTCGAGAGTGCAACGTTCTCCTAGTGGAACGAAAATATGCTAGAAATAATAAAAAAAAAAAAAAAATGAGAAAGAAAGATAAGAACCAAAAAACAAAAAAAACGCGTTTTTAAAATTCGTGCATTGGACTGTCATCCACTTTGCGTTTATTTACAAATTGGCGACACAGTCAATTCACGTGTTCTATCATCGAACATTAATCACTTAGTACTATCTTATTATAAAAATACATATATATATATATATATTTCATTATTATTAATTATATATCAATATTAATACACATTGATAAAGGGTTAGTTAATTAACCCATTCGAGACCACGATTTTTGTTTCTAACACAGTTTCGTCATTTTTTCGTTTCATCGTTTCATCGTTTCATCATTTTTACCCATTTACAAATCAGCCCGATACTAAAGAAGTCTTCACTTTAAAAATAATAAAAAGACAAGCAAAAACAATGTTAATCATTACAAACACAAATTTCAAATCAAATTATGTAAAATGATTTAATTCTTGCAACATTTTTTTGTTTCATCCGATAAGAACTTACAAAAGTGACCAGGTAATACGAAATATACACTAACTCACATACATATTTACGAGCTGAAGATACATTCATATAGAGAGACAGGTATATATATATACATATATACACACAAGTACATAGACACGGTGGCAACACGGAAAGCGAGAGGTACCGATCCCTCGAGGGAGTTATATGAGAAGGAAGGAAGGAAGGAAGGAAGGAAGGTTTAGGGTGGTATGAGGAAGAGGATGCATCGCAAAAGAAGGATGGGTGTTAGGGAAGGGCAAGAGAATGCCGAGAAAGTGGAGAGGAATAGAATCGTGGAAGGGAGATACTAGGACGTTCGTAACGAGTCCCTCTTGGTAGTCGCAATGGGGGCTTTTGCTCGGCGTGTCTCGATCGTCCTGAAGAATGTAGGCTCCTCTCTCCTGAGAGTGCAAAGAAAATAGAAAGAGATAGAGAGAACTTTCAAAGGGAGCATAACACTAAGGAAAGAGAAAACCAGAGGATAGCATAGATACGACGATCGGCAGAACCACGCAGCGCCCTGATAAATAACTTGGAACAGTTCCTACTTTTTAACTTTTTTATCCTTTTTTATCCTTTTTTATCCTTTTTTTTTTTTTTACTATCCTTCTATATCTTTCCTTCTTTTCTTACACGCATATAAACTTATGTTATATATCCCACTTATAACAGAAATCGAGTTTGTTACAAGAAAACCATGACGTCGATTACTCCTCGTTATGTTTACTATATAGGGAATTTTTATTTCTGATTTTATTTTTTCCAAATTTAGCCCAATTTTACTGCTACTTACACGGCTCAATACAAAAACAACAATTTCTCATATATATATATAATATCCTTCCCAACCTATTTTTCTACGATAAGTTCCCATCTCCTCTATCCCCCTTTACTTTTGTATAATTTTGATGCAAGACACGTGAAATGGTGGAACATGCTGGGGACAATGTAAGTCACATGAATACGACTCCCTGGGTTCCTGTATTTTCAAGGAGTCTACTGTTCTAGGAATGACATCGAGAGTGGATCAAAAATTCTTAGTAAGAGACACCCGGTGGAGGGAAAAAGAAAGAAAAAGAAAGGTAGAGTGAGAAGAAAATGAACGAAAGAGAACAAGAAGAAAAGAGAGTGTGAGAGAAAGAGAGAGAGAGAGAGAGAGAGAGGTGACTCAAGGATCGATATTTCAAGACGTCTAAGTCTAGCCGATATATCCAGGAACGATCGCGGTCAGGAGGGTAGAAAGAGAGATATAGAAGTAGATAAAGATAGGAAGAGGAAGCGAGTAATAGAGAGAAAGAGAACACGAGAGAAAGAGAGATAGGGATAGAAAGAGAGAAGCACACCGGATGGAAATCGTCTCAACTCTCACCGGAGACCGAAAACGTCCGGCTCCCTGGGTTGCGTCTTTTTGCCGTTGGCTGTACCGTTCCGTCGTTGTCGTCGTAGTCGTCGTAGTCGTTGGCATCGTCGTAAGCGAGTTGAGCGAGTAGAGCCAAGCCAAGCCAAGCCAACGTATACGAGGAGTGAGTGTAGAGAGAAGAGGAAGAGAAAGAAGTGTCCTATGTATGAGTCTGTGTGTGTGTGTGTGTATGTGAACTGGCGCTCGGTTGCTGGTCGGTCGTAGTCGTCGTAGTTGGTGCGATTCTGGCTCGGCACGATGTTGTTGGCGTTGGCGTTGGCGTTGGCGTTGCCCCATTGGCGTATCGAGTTGGCGTTGGCGCTGGCGCAGGCATTGGCGTAGCGGATTGCCTGCCTGGCTCCAATGTCTGGCGTGGCAACCGCCGCCGACTCCGACTCCCGTAGCGCGGCACCGTTTATCGCGCGGATCCCCGCCCGCCCATTCCTCTCACACCCTCACTACCTCCCACATCCTTTCTCTCTCTTTCTCTCACTCGAAGCCGTGTGCCGGGCGACGCGGCACGTATCTGCCATCGAGCACGGCAGGAACGAGGCTATTACGCGAGCGCGCATACATATCTACGGTGAGATCCTGCGAGACTTTCCGTGCGCGTCGCTATAGACAGACAGAGAGAAAGAGAGAGAGAGAGAGAGAGAGAGAAAGAGAGAGAGGAAAAGGCTGGAAAAGGAGATCCGTGTGTTCGTGTGCTATACTCTTTCTCTCTGTCTCTGTCTCTTTCATACACTCTCTTTCACACATACATATTCTTTCTCTCTCTCTTTCTCTCTTCCGTTTTCTGTCCATCTTTCTCTTTCTATATGAGAGAGAGAGAGAGAGAGAGAGAGAAAATGGAAGAGAGCCAACACGGGGTGTTGACTCCACCTCCGGACGATTTCGAGCGGTTCGTGCTTCCAGGATCAGCGAAAAGCTCCGCTAACGCGGTAGGATAAAGGCGAAAGCCCCCGGCGCTCTAGCCGGCGCTGAAACGAGCGAAAAACAGGTAGTATCCATCATTCTATGCCCGGCTAACCCAACGCTACTGCCACTGCCGCCAGTACTACTACTACTACCTACCACCAGTATCACCAATACAGCTGCCCCATCATCTTCGTCGTTGTTGTTCTAGTCATCATTGTTGTTACCCCTTAAAACTCTTCTTACTGAACCAAAACAAAAGTTTCTTTTTAAATGAGAAACTGACCCCGAAAAAGGGGAACAAGATTTAGAAGGAAAAGTTCATGTGTCATTTGATCCTTGTCGTCGTCATCGTTGTCATCAACGTCATTCCAACTTCTCGACACAAACGGGAACTTTGGGTTAAGGAGAAGTGACCCCGGAAAAAAGGGGACACGACCCCGAAGGAAGAAGGAAGAATAGAGCTTTGGTCCGCCCCGAGGCGTGGCGAGAGAAACGCATCGACTTCCTTCTTTAGAAAAGGTCAACCTTGTTGTACCTTTCCTCCTTGTACTTCTTTCTCTTTCTTTTTCTCTTTCTTTCTTATTTTAGATATATATTTTTTGTTGTTCTTTGGTCAGCTTTTGCTAAACTTCAAACTTCAAACGATACTTTTACAATTCATTTCTACGTACCAAATAGTCGAATGTATTGACAAAGATCCCCCCTAAAAAGAAAAAAAGGTATGATCATCGTCTTCGTCTTTGTCATCGTCGTCAGTCAAGAAAGATCGAGTTGGTCATTGGTAACACGCGACCATTCACAAAAGACCCATCCGTCGAACGTACACGTGGTAACGGCATTTAAAGCGGCGTGGGTACGAGTAATCGAATTTTGGTGCTCGTGTTGACGTCGCGAACCGTTTGCCTGGCTGGCAGGCAGGCAGGTAGGTAGGACTAGAAAGCAGACAGGCAGGTAGGCAGGTAAACAGGTAGATAGGGAAACAAGCAAGCAAGCAGGTAGGTAGGTAGGCAGGCAGGTAGAGAGACAGGTAGATAGGTCGACTCATCGACTATGGCTAGCAAAGCTAGCTAGCTGACCAGGCAGCCTCTTTCTCCCCTTTCTGAACCGCTAGTACCACACTGGACTATCCTCTCTTTCTCTCTCTCTCTCTCTCTCTCTCTCTTTTCATCCTTCTCTTTTATTCGAAGCGTGACCTCGTCGACCGATCAGCCGGCTGATTGGCGGCGTGGCGAAATGAACGAAACGAATACGGCACCAACCAACCAACCCCCCTTCCCCCCATCATCCCCCATCAATCCCCTGCCCTTCTCACTTCGATGCTACCCTCTCGGTGTCCTATCTATATACGCTCTAGCACCCCTACTCTCTTTCTCTCTCTCTCTATCTCTTTTTGATGCCATCCACGCACACGGAGACGCTTAACCGATCGCTTCATAGAGATGAATACGAGCAAACGTATATATATATATATATATATATATATATATATATATATTGTATGTACGTATATGTACTATATATATATATGTAGATATCGGTATAGTAGGCTCGACTCTGAATTCGCTGCAGCGTGATGATATGAGACTACGTGTGCGGTTCTCTCGTCCTTGTATTTGTACGTGGAGTGGGTGAGCGAGAATGACAGAGATAGTGAAAAAGAGAAAGAGAGAGAGAGTGAGTATATATCGTTGGCGCGAGGCGGAACGTTTGAAGCGTGGCGAACGAGGGCGGTGAGCTTCAGGGCCGTAGCCAGGGGGAACGAGGCTAATTCAATGGATGCCTCCGATTCGTGGCTCGTGCCTCTTT
This sequence comes from Polistes dominula, assembly GCF_001465965.1. The sequence goes on from NW_015149002.1 coordinate 896,609, forward strand.
ATCTTCCTCTCTCTCTTTCTCTCTTTCTCTCTCTCTCTCTTTCTCTCTCCCTTTCTGTTTCGCTTTACTCCACGTTCTCTATCTATACATATATATATATTCTTGTCATTCTCCATCTCTCGTCGTCGCTTATTCTCCCTTTCTCTTTCTCACCGTCAATGTCTCGTTCTACGTTAATTAATGAACGACTTGGTCGTGGCGAACGTCGCAAACAACACCACCCCCTGAAACCCCCTCAACCGTTCAACACGACGCGGCACACACCATCAAGCAAGAAAACTTCTTTCGCAGTGACACGTTGAATACGTCCTAAGAATCTTTCTCACACACACATAGACACGTTAGAATAGTGGTAGAATTTGAACACAAATAAAATAGACGACTTTTCACTTTGTGCGTCACTTCTATTTAGTATTTAAACAATTACTAGGAGAAATCCTAAGATGTGATATATAAAGGAATGTACAATATATATATATATATATATATATATA
>NW_015149002.1:906896-920280 GCF_001465965.1 Polistes dominula
AAATATCATCGTAGCAAGAAAGTAAGGAAGAGAAGAAAAATTGTATGTAAATTTTTAACGGACACTCGGTAGAATTTCCAGACGGTATGCTGTGTGCACGTACTTTGAAGGATCTCGGAGACGAGTGGTTAAGAGGTGTGGGTGGACTACGAGCCAGAGGAATGGAAGCTCGTTCAAGCGGTTGGAGAAACGAAGGAGGAGGAAGTTCGAGGTTCGAGGTTCGAGGTTGGAGGTGGCAAACTGGAGGGCGGGGGAATACTAAAAGAGAGAGAGAGAGAGAGAGAGAGAGAGTGCTGACGGCATTGGACGACGCGTCGTTACCGTTAACGACGGCCACCGATTGTCCCAACGATGCCACCACCACCCCGTCTCAGCCCCTTTGCCCAAGCCGACGACGACCGGCGTCGAGTCGCCTTATTGCTGCGATAAATATAAAGCCTACTCTCCGCAAAAGCTTCTATATACTATATACCACCCCCCACCACTCCACCCCACTACTATCCCCACCCCTAACCTTTCCCCTCGTACTCTCATTTTTTCCTTTCCTTTCTTTCTATCTCTTTCGCACTTTTATTCCTTTCCTATTTTCCATTCTGAACTGGTGACTTTACGCCTACACACCACCACCACTACCACCACCACCACCAGCCCTTACCACCCTTTTTACCCTGCACACACACCCCACAAAGAGTCATCCCTAAAAGTCGAGATTTAGGGTAGCTCGACCTTTCAACGCCTTCGAACAAAAAGAAAAGTATCATCGAACGCGTTTAACATTTTTCCCTTTCTTTTCGTTTTTTCTTTCTTTCCGCGAGAAAATATTCGCAATTATTGTTGAAGGGGCGAGATTCTCTGCTTTCTTCTTTATTTATTGTTTCGTTTATAATTGTTATCACAAACACGATTATTACAATTAACACATTAATGGCCGCTATGACACAACATGTATGTGATATAGCCAGAACACACATTGGCCGTTATTTTATTGATAACTTTAATATATACAATTAAATTTGTTGTTAAATTGTTGCCTATTGTTTTATGTTAATTATTTTCATAAATGACAATAAAAATTTGTTTTCTTTTTTTTTTTCAATTAATTTTTGAAAAATATTACCGTGAGCCCCTGACGACGTTTGACTGCACGTACACGTGCGACCATTAATGTGTTAAGAATGAACAAGTTCATAAGAATTTGTTTGTAAACGTAAAACATATATGTTGAATAGGTAAAATGATATAGTTCTTATCATGTCTCATACTACTAAGGCCTTTTTCTTTTCGTAAGACATTAAAGATATTAGAAGCGTGTCGAATAGAAAGAGAGGGATAAAAACAGGGACCCTTCCGACGTACATTCAAGGGACATTAAAGATATTAGAGACGTTAAAGAAGATACGCATGCTTGTCCGTAGGGTGGCACGTTTGGTAGGAAGGAAGGGCTCAACACCACCACGTGCACTACTCTTCCTCTTTCATACTTTCACCCCACTCTCTCTCTCTCTCTCTCTCTCTCACCCTCCTCTATATCTTTGCCGTCATCCACGTGCCCGTTTCTTTCCTATGAATGTGCGTACAAACAACACACGAACATATATACACACACGCATCCACATACATCTATGTCATCTACACACATATATGAACGGACGTCGCGACGTGCAACGAGACTTGACAACGCGCCAGATGTCACTTACCGTTTTACGCCATTAATGAATAGGCGATGTCCAATGCTCTAGCTAGCTAGGGTGTTCGCTCGATTACCAAGATTAAAGAGAGTTCGCTTGCGTTATAATAAAATCGATAAACGTGATATGAAACGAAAGAATAAAGAAACGTTCTTTATACGATCATTAATCATGATTAACTTAATAGGACACGTTTTAATATTTTTTTATTTTTATTTATTTTTTTTGTTTTATATTCTATATATATTTACGAATTAGACAAATTTAGTTTTCAATCAAACTAATAATATTATCAAAATAACAAAGAAAAAGCGTACGTAAAAAAAGTCCTGAAGTGCATGTTCAAAAAGTGCCGCAGGTAAATGTTCAAAAAGTCCTGAGGGTGCATGTTCAAAAAGTCCTGAGGGAGCATGTTCAAAAAGTGCCGCAGGTATATGTTCAAAAAGTCCTGAGGGTGCATGTTCAAAAAGTGCCGCAGGTATATTCTTAAAAAGTGCCGCTGGTATATTCTTTAAAAGTGCCGCAGGTATATTTTTAAATAGTGCCGCTGGTATATTATTAAAAAGTGCCGCAGGTATATTTTTAAATAGTGCCGCAGGTATATGTTTAAAAAGTCCTGAAGGTGCATGTTCAAAAAGTGCCGCAGGTATATTTTTAAAAAGTGCCGCAGGTATATGTTCAAAAAGTTCTGAGGGTGCATGTTCAAAAAGTGCCGCNTTCAAAAAGTGCCGCAGGTATATTTTTAAAAAGTGCCGCAGGTATATGTTCAAAAAGTTCTGAGGGTGCATGTTCAAAAAGTGCCGCAGGTATATGTTCAAAAAGTTCTGAGGGTGCATGTTCAAAAAGTGCCGCAGGTATATGTTCAAAAAGTCTTGAGGGTGCATGTTCAAAAAATGCCGCAGGTATATGTCCAAATACAAGCTGCACTTACATACCTCAGGACTTTTTGAACATCCCATCTTTCGACTTTTTGAACGTACTAGCTGCACTTACATACCTCAGGACTTTTTTAACATTCACCTCAAGACTTTTTGAACATACACCTCAGGACTTTTTGATCATACACCTCAGGACTTTTGGAACATATACCAGCAGGCTCTTTTACTAGGCTCTTTTAGGCGGCTCGTTTACGAGGCTCTTTTACGTGGCTCTTTTACGAGGCTCTTTTACGAGGCTCGTCTTCGAGCGGAATGCGGAATGCGGAATTCTTTGTGCGAATTTCGCGAGAAAATTGAAAGAGCTTGAGTTTCCGATAAGCATTATTCTCATAGAGGGATCGACAAGCGTCACCACTTCATAGCCACCTCGTAGTGTGAAACGGTTCAAGGTAGCTCGTAGAGTCGCGAGCCGTGCTGCAAACTTCCGTTCCGTTGCTTCCGATTTCTCACATACACATAAATATACATATATACATATATACATAGAAACAAAGATGAACACGCCCACGTCAAGCACACATATACATACACGTATAGAAATTGCTAACAGCAACAGCATCACCAACAGCAGCAGCAGCAGCAGTAAACCTACCGTCATTTCTCCTATCCGTGTAGTATCTCTATCTTTCTCATATATATATATATATATATATATATATATATAAGCATACTGCAAAACACGTTTACACACATACACACAGAGAACTTTAAACCTTGCATCGTCCTCGTCCTCTTTCCTGAATCCAACAGCTTTCCTAACCACTACGAGCCCAGACACTCTGCACGCCGCGTTTAAGTATCCCTCATACCCTCAAGTCCGTTCATGCTAGCAGCATCACTGCCAGCGCATTCTCAACGTGACTACAAACAGGATGAAGAAGAAGAAGAAGAAGAAGAAGAAGAAGAAGAGGAGGAGAAGTAAGAGTAGGAGATGCTGAAGTAGAAGGCACACTGATACATACCCTTGCTGCTGTGGACGAATAACTATCACCATCAGAGTATGAAGGAATCCTCTTTCTACATCAACCTACCAACCTACCAACCTACCTATCTATCTATCTATCTATTTATCTATTTATCTATCTACTCACCTAGCTGGTACACTCAGTGTCCTAAAACTTTGATCGTGCAACGTTAAATTTCAACCCCCCATGAAGCGGTCTACTGCCTGTCGAATCTCTAGAACAGTTCTGAAGCGAATGCCACGATGGGTTCCGCATGAATTGACGAAAATGCAGAAATGGATGCGTTACGACGCTGCTCAGACGCACTTGGAGCGCTATGAGCGCGAAGGAGAGACTTTCTTACGGCGTATCGTAACACCGGATGAGACATGACAGTAGACCGCTCCCATTCGCACCATCAACAGAACAGGCTCTGATGACGATATACTACGCCTTCCACATCGCTGGCAATGGGTTCTACACAACACTGGTGACTACTTTAAAGAACAGTAACAGGTGCAAACATGTAACTCTTTTGTATTGGTTGTGAATAAATAGTTGCCACTATTTAAGCTCCAACCTACGTATTTTTATATAAGATATATTTAAGACAAAAATTAGAAGCATAATCGTTATTATATATATATATATATATATATATATATATATATAGATATATTATAATAATATAAATACCGGCGCGGGCATAGTGTTAATGTTTTTAATATCCCCTTAAATCTCTGCAGCAACCACCAAGAGATGGTAGCACCCACTTTGGGAATCACTGATCAAAATAAACGATTCTACATATATAAAATGGTGCGTAGTTGTTTGTTGGTAGTAGTTGTCGATGCTTTTTGCGTTATACTACAAGAGTACTACTAGTAGTCGGCTAACAACTAGGATGAAAAGTTACTAAAGAGATAAAGAGAGAAAGAGAGAGAAACCTATAGGTAGGTGCAAGTCAAAAGAGATTCAACCATGAATTCAGGACACTTCACGAACGATGCTTGTACAGAGAGAGAGAGAGAGAGAGAGAGAGAGAGGGAGAGAGAGAGACACCGACATCGAAACGTTTCACAACCATGGACTAAACTTTTGCTACCGGTGTTTTAGATCCCCAAAAGAGAAACGGAGATAGGAATGTGGAGAAAAGGGATGTTGAAGAGAGAGATGAAGAGAAACGTAAGGGAAAAGAAAAGGATGAACTCGGTCGTAACGTAATAAGCAACCGACGAACTCTTTCGTGTCATTAAACTTTCAACGCGAGTGTCTATTCTATCTTTAATTTAAACATTTTGTCTTCTTTTGTTGTTCATACCTTTCTTATTCTTATTCTTTTCTCGATGTTTCAAATTCATCATCATCTTTTCGATTTCACGCTTAATCGTGTAACCTAGTTTTACAGGAAAATAAAATGTAAGTAATATTATCCTTTTTCTAAAAAAAAAAAAGATAACTATCAATAAAAAATAAAAAAATAAAAAGTAACGAGAAAATGTGTTCTATTATCAGATATGGGGTTTTTTTTTTTTTTTTAGACAGTGCAACTTTGTTTTAAATATTTTATTAATAAAATATATCCTATAAAGTAGGTTCACAAATAATAATATTAATTGACACAATTTTTTTTGTGATATTATATTAGTTAAGTATTAATATTAACTAATATAACATTACTTATATATAATATTACATATATTATATATTTATGTATTACATAATTATATAAGTTATAATATAATATTATATTATAATTAATATTATATATTATTAATTTTCATTGTAATATTATATTATTTCAAAAATTGTTCTTATATTTTTTTTTCTATTTCTTGCCAATAATAAATAATACAAAATAATAAATGTTTCATAATCAAAAACACGTTTGTGATTTAAACTACTCGTATATAATAAAATAAGAAAAGAAAAGAAAAAAGAAAAACGAAGTAATTTATCGTAAATAAACTTTAGTTAACGCATTCGATAAAAAACCACCCCTCCTCCTTCTCCTCCTAGTCCTCCTCCCATTTCCCCATGCCCTTGCCCTTGCCAGTTTCCATTTGAAACTTCACTTTTACGAAAAAGGTGCATTGTAACCAACCAACCAACCGATATTCCAAGTGAAAAGTATGAGGGTGTCGTAAGAGTAGAAAAAACTTTGATGTAAGGGTGAGAAATAAGAAAAAAAAAAAAAAAAAGGGTTAGGGGTAGATGTTGAAAGTGAACTTTTTGAAAAACGAACGACGAATGTGTCGTGTAAAAACGTCGTAGGGCATCGAGCAGGGTCTAATCTCTTTGGCAAACACTTTCCTAGGGTTCCGAGGTTGGGTCCTTGATTTTAGCCACGAAAAGGGCTGGCTGGCTGGCTGGCTATCCGGGGATAGAACTTAAGCGTCAATGGTGACAGCCACAGATGGCACTTGCCGGCTTGTTTGTCCGTAAAACTTCACCCCTCGTCTATGAAAACCCCTCCCACTGTTACACCCCCTCTCACACCCTCATAGAACTTCGTTAGACTGATCGATCTAAAGCCACGTAGATTGTTTGATATTTTGTCGATGACGTAATTCCAGATAACGTGCTATAAATATATATAAAAGAGAGAGAGAGAGAGAGAGATAGAGAGAAAGAGAAAATTAGTTCGTTTGTTAGAAATTCAATTGTCCGTTGTTGAAAATAATTTTTTATAGTTATAAATGGTTAACTAATATTTTTTAATGTATTTATTATTTAGAAATGAAAATATACATTCGAATGAAAAAATAAATAAAATTATTAGAATAATTAGATGAACACAATATTTATTTGATTATTATTATTATTATTATTATTTTAACCCTTTTTATAATCTAGGGTAATTATAATTAAATAATATTTTCTCTATTTCAATTGACTTTTATTTATTTTTTTTTTTTCCTATCAATATATCGTTCACATATTTTTAAATAATAACCAAAAATAATTAATTCATAATTATAATTACAGTTCATATTATTTTTACGTATTGAAATAATTAATTTCTTTATAATATGACAAAACTTAAACCCACACAACTACAAAACACACGGGCAAAAATTTGCAATTTTATGAAAAAAAATTGATTAATTTTATACGTATACAGATCTATACACGATCGTATAATAAATTTTCCCCAGTTAAATTTCATTTTCAAGCAACCTATAAGATTCATAAGACAATATTGAATTATTTGATTTCGCGTTACGCAAAAGGATGATGGGCAATAGCATAGGGAGAGAGAGAGAGAGAGAGAGAGAGAGAGAGAAACGTCGTCAATGTCATTCGATAACATCCTAGAGATGATGGTAGAGGAAGAGGAATCTATGTAGAGATGGGTTCTATCAGTTGGCAGACATGGTGGCATCTACGGTCCGTCACAAACGTTGTTCTCCATTCGGTAGAAAACAATGACGACGTTTGAACGATGCGATAGGATGCATTACGCGTTTCCCTACTAATACATATAGAAACCTACATACACAGTTACCTATATATATATTTATATGTATACACATTTGTAGATAAACATCAAGTTGCACGAGACTTTTTTTTTTCCTAATATAATATCAGCTATAATAAAAAAGATTTAATCATTTTATTACATGTCCTATGAAGAAAATAAAACAGAGATAGAGGTATGTGTTGTTTTCAAACATTCTTCAGAATGTGTTACATATATATGTTCATTGTTTTGTATTCATGTACAAAAAAAAAAAAAAAAACAAGAAAAAGCAAAAGTAAGTTAAAAACAATTAAAATTGACTTTTGCAAAAAACAACACTATCAACTAGAATAAAGAACCTTTTTCTCATCTGTAATTGAAACGACGTTTCATACCACCATCTCCACCTCCATGGTGAATCCCAAACTTTAAACCAAAATTTCGTCCTATCCGATGATACCAGGGAAGAGTGAGAAACAAGCATGAGCGAGCTAGCTAGCAAGCAAGCAAGCAAGCAAGCAAGCAAGCGAGTGAGCCTCGGGGATTAATCATTGAGCACGGTGCTTCGGGGTCTGCATGCAAAATGGCTGCGATCGATCCATCGCACCGCCGGCAAAATGATTTCGTAACGAGGCTCTCTCTCTCTCTCTCTCTCTCTCTCGCTCACTCTCTTCTGGCTTCTGTACCCTCCCCCAATCTGCCAACCTATCTCTCTATCTCTCTCTTTCATTCTACCCTTCCCACTTTTCTCTCTCTCTCTCTTGTCCATTCGTCCGACGTCTGGTTCACGACCTCGTTCTATTCTTGCTGAAATTACGACGCTCCGTCGGCTACCATCAAAGAGAGACAGAAAGAGAGAGAAATATAAAGAGAGAGAGAGAGAGAAACTCTGCTAGTTTTCTTCCATCTCTCTCTTTCTCATTGCCAACTCTCTTTTTCAAAGCTTTCTCTTTTTCTAACCGAACGAGTTCGATTCCTTCGAGATAAATCGGCGTGTTACGATGAGGACGAGGACAAGGACGAGGATGAGGATAAGGTGAGGGGGAAGACTACGAAACTCCCCCCATCCTATCCCTCCAACCCCATAGAACATTTTCTTCTTGATACGATGCTTTCTTCTACGTCTACTTCTACGTAAGTACTCTACTACTACTAGTACTACTACTACTACTACTACCAATGAGGATCGATAACGTTCACGTTACAAACGTTTGCTGCTCTACGTTGAATCGCTGAAGTTACTTCAATTTCTCGATCGTAGCAGCAACATTCGAAACACGATGGTGAAGGATAGAACCAATAGAGTGAAAGAGAGAAGGGTAGGATCCGTAGGTTGCGTGTTCTTAGAGTCCAGGGAGGGATGTGTTTGTTTCCCCGTTGGCAAGAGGTTCCTTTCTGACGTAATTGGACGGTTGAAAGATAAAAAGTTGAAAAAGAAATATCAAATGTACCCAACATATATATAATAACATATATAACAACGAACCATTTTTATAAACCCGAAGAGGATGTAGGTGTGAAATCTGTGATAATTTAAGTTCAACATAATTTTGTATAATAATTTGTTGTAAATATCATTGATACTTCTTGCTTCCCTCTATTTTTTACACGAATGTGCAACCACATAGATTTAAAAAAAAAAAAAAAACTAAAAAATAAATAATTTTTATCCGAAATAGGGGAGGAGGATGAGAAAAAAGGCAAAAGAAAAAAAAGCAAAAAAAGGAAAAAGGTAGAACACAAGTTGGGTTATCATAGTATCCATAGTATCACGTTTCGCGATAACGATATACCTAGGTGTAGTGTAGGTAGGTAGGTAGGTAGGTAGGTAGGTCGTCCTCGTTTTTATCGATGTGTGCGAGAATCGAGTAGCTGCTAGGAAAAACTAGCTGACGAAACGGAGACGCGATATCATCCTCGAGAGTCGAACGATTTCCTTTAGCAGAAACGATTCACTTTCTACCTCTCATTTTGTACGATTTTACTACCACCCACCACCCATTCTCACCCTTACCCTAACCCCATCCCAAACCCCGTCGTCGTCCCGTAACATCGTCACCACCATCGTTGCCATCAACTTGAAAGTACTACTATCTTCTCCTCCTCTTTCTCCTCCTACACTTGGCTGGCTTGTCGACGACCCTCTCTCGTTACCTTCGACTTCTCTCTCTCTCTCTCTCTCTCTCTCTCTTTCTTTCTTTCACCCTTTCGACCTCTATCCGTGGTTTCACCCTTTCCTCTTTTCTTCGAGCTTTCGCGGAACGGCGTAGTCCGTGCCGTGCCATGCCGCATTCAGATGAGCCTATTTTCCGGCCCGTTGCGAGCGGTTTCTTCTATGCATGCTCGTCTCTCTCTCTCTTTTAACCAAGATAAGTGGAGGTGGAGAAAAGGCGTTCGTGAGAAGACGAAAAAAAAAGGGCTCACGGAGAAAAAGCAAAAAGAGCAAGACGTGTTTCTAAAATGAGAGCGGATTTCCCTTCTCTCTCGCTCACACACACACACACACATTATCTTTTTACATCTATCTATCTCTCTCTATCTTTTTCTATTTTTTTTTTTTACTATTTTTTATGTTACATTTACTAGAATAAAGAATGATGTATCACAGTGATATCATCTTGTAAGATATCTGAATGAAATGTTGGTTAACCCTTTTGTTACTACGAACCACTATAGTGGCTCTCCATAAATGCTGCCTATTTTACATACGACGAACATATGCAGTTATAGTACATCAAATATCCCATTATGGACGTGTAATTTTAGTGTTGTGTTTCTTTCAATTAAAAAAACAATCACGTTAACACTTTCAGTGCTATGGAGACGTATATATGCGTTTAGTAAAAATTACTAACCTTATCGTTCGAAGTATATACGCGTTTGTTCATATTCATGTCAAATAATGTAATATTTATATTACATTAATTAAATAACATTTAGAAAGAAAAACTTTCATTATTCAATATGATTTATTATTAATAAATTATTCTGTTTCAATACAAAATATTGTAGGTTAAAGTATTTAACACTCAAACGGTTAACAATTCTAAATGTTTATTGTATTTATTTTGTATTTTTTTTTTNTTTTTTTTTTTTTTTTTTTTTTTTTTTGTATATTTCTCTTCCAACGATATACTTCATTTTTTTTTTTTTCATTACATTTTCATTACATTTTCAAATAAATTCATTTCATAAACAAGAATCAAGTCTAATATTTTCTATAAAAAAAAATCTTAGATAATTCGTGCATCTTAGTTGAAAAATAAAGATAATATTTTTGCGTATGTTTCAAATGAGATTCAGATATCTTTCTTCTCTCATTCTCTCTCTCTCTCTCTATCTTCAATCCAACCTTTTTTTTTTTTTGGTACAAAAAGAAAGCCTTTTCGATAAATCAAAACGGAACATAAATTCTGACAGTGGAAAAAAGCATTTGTTATAGAGGATAAGAGATAGAGATAAAGATTTAAAGACTGAAAGAAAGAAAGAAAGAAAGAAAGAAAGAAAGAAAGAAACAGAAAGAGAGAGAGAGAGAGAGTATAGGAGTGTATGTATGTGTGTGTGCAAGGGCAAAAGCATTTCGAGATTCACCTCGAACGTTTCATCGTATGTTTTTATCGATATATCGATGCCATCCTACGATTCTCCGATCTACGTACTAAGTAGTTATAAATGCACGTGCACTCACATACAAACAAACACATACACACATAATTCACATCCATACGAATATACACATTTCTATATATATATATATAGTTGGAGATAGCAATCCGATACGGTGGAAGGAAGAAGAGTGAAGGGGATAGGGGGCGGGGGCAGGGGGAAGAGGGAAGAGGGTGAAGGGGGAAAGGGAGAGAAATGGTACTCAGAGAAGGGATGATCGGAGTGGAATTAGAATGCGCTACAAGGCTCATCGAGCGATTCGACGTGTACGCTTCGAGCATATATTGATCGTAACGTCGGCCGCGAAATTAGAACAGGATGGCAGGAAATTAGAAATATCGTATAATATAATATAAGAAATATATTTTGTTGTTATCATTATCTATCTTTAACATGTTAAAACACGGTAGAATGAAGTTATATGAAACACAACTTTTCTTTCATGCAATATTCTATACAAATATATATATAAGAGATCATGTATATCATTATGATCAATGATGTATTGTAAAAAGAAAATATATATATATATATATATTTTTATATTATTTAGTACTATATTTTGTATTTAGTATATTTTTTACACTATAAATACTATATATATATAAATAATATAATACTATATAAATACTACAAATATATATAGTATAGTGTAGAAATTTAAAAAAAAACAATTATATCGTCCTAATTTGATTTATTTTTTGTTTTATTTTTTGTTTTTTATTTTTTTTTTTTTTTACCTAAAATCAATATATAATATAATACATTATTAATTAAGAAAAAAAATAAAATGGTCGCAAAACGCTATATTAGCGTATAAGTTAATATATTATTGCACATTTAATATAAATTATATCCCCTCACGTGGGATATTATTGACGTTGTTAATTTTTGGCAATCGTATGCATTTTTAAAGGATTAACAAGCGTGTCCTGGCAAAATTTTATTATAAAAGCTCAATATACATATATATATATGTTAAGTAAAAAAACAAAAGTTAAAGGAGGACAAAAATGAAGAGAAAAAAAAAAAGATAGAATAAAACACCAGAGAAGAGATGATATTTTATTTTTTATGAATTATATTTTAGAGTATAGAATAAAGACGAAAAAAAAAATAATACATATATATATATATATAACGGGGTAAAGTTTTGAGGTGGAAAATATATTCGTGTGTCGCTAATCGCGGTATATGTATACATTTCTCTTTCGTTCTAGAAGGAACACACAACGTTCGTTTTACTCCTATAACATATATACTATACCATACTATACTATATACTATACCATTACTATACTATATTATACTATACCGAGAGTCAAATTTTGTTCGTTGAAATCGCGTAGGCGAGAGAATAAATTTGCAGTTTGATGAGATACGTAGTGAGAAAGAGAGAAAATGAAAGAGAGAAATACTACGAAAGAGAGAGAGAGAGAGAGAGAGAAAGAGAGAGACAGAAAAAGAGTGGGATAGATGAAGAGTAGGAGGTGAAGGTGGAGGTGGAGGAGGTGGATGGGGGCGTAACGCGTGGCGTCACGGTTTTACTCGGCTTTTCGCGTTTGAAAATTCTCTCTCTCTCTTTCTCTCTTTCTCTCTTTCTCTCTCTCTCTCTCTCTCTCTCTCTCTCTTTCTCTTTTCGTACTTGCGGGAACGAAATTGCTAACGGCGCGTGATAATCGATGTCATCGGTTTACCGGCATTTCGCGGGCTCGAAAATCGACCCAACGAGGTCAGAGTAACTACTACTACTACTACTACTACTATTACTATCACCACTACTATTACTACTACGACGACGAAGATAACACCCCCATCTACACCCCACCTGTCCCCGCCTGCCGTTCAATGTCGTTCTCACGAAACGAAGGGATTTTACTTTCTTTTAAACGATTCTTAAGAAAAATCCTAACATACCAACCCTACCCCAACCTTGAACGATATTTTTTATCGATGACGATTTTACCATATTTTTTTTATATTTACCTATATCTGTCTCTTTCTATCTTACTTTGATTGTTTTCTTCTAAGGACGTTTAACTTTAAGCAATATTTTTTTTTTTTAATCCTAGAAAAAGACGTTCTTCTACTTTAAATTGGGAAAAAATGAAAAAAAAATGAAATAATAGAAAAAGATTTAAAAAAAAAAATAATAGAGAATTTTAATATTATTTAAATTAAATAACATCAATTCTATTTTATATAAAATATATTTTATAAATTTTATTTTAAATATAAATTTTGATATATTATTTAATATAATTTTTTTTTATATATACCAAATTTTTCATAAATTATATCTATATATTATATTACAATTTTTCATTGGCAATGAAGTTAAATATAATTTATTATAATTATAAAAAAACAATATAACAAATAAAAATAAAAAATAACGCTAATACGTAAAAAAAGAACCCTTCCCCAACCCCCACCCACCCAAAAAAAAATATATATATATATAATACATTGATAATCGATAATGATTTACTTTTATCTTTAGTATTATATGAAAGATCATGCTAATATAAAAAAAAATATTCTCCTTAGAAAAGGACTAGAATATTCAGATAGGAGGGGAAGGGGGGGGGGGTAGTGTGTAGAAGGGAATCAAAAGGGAAGGTGTACGGTGGTGAGATGCTGGGAAAGAGAGAAGGGTAATAGTATAGAAATAGAGGAGGTCGA
>NW_015149002.1:920650-934282 GCF_001465965.1 Polistes dominula
TCCACCCCTCGTTCCTCCACCCATCCTCCTCCCACCCGGGTCGTCGCTCGTGTCCACCGATGGTAATTGCATTTTACTTTTCCTGGGAGATTCTGCGTTTTGGTAAACATACGTCCAACCACTACTAGCATTGTCCAGCATCACTGATGATGGGATCGACATTGCCACTAACGTAGGCGTCATCTCACAAATTCGTATGAACGAACGAACGAACGAACCAACGAACGAACCAACGAACCAACGAACGTGTACACTTCGTTGATTTATACTTGCACGTTTCATACATATATATACATATATATATATTGATATCCTACGCGTATACATGGAAACTTTTATAAAACCTGTATCCATAATGTACACCATCACGGTATTTGGATAATGGAATACACACCGATCCCTTTAAATGGATACATCCTAACATGTCACGTGTATGCTACTAAATACATATATGTGTGGTTTTTTTTGTTTTTGGTCTTTGGCTTAACCAAAGAATCTCAACGACACGCTCGCATGTTCACGAATTGGCCAATATGAGGACAAACAACAACACGAATTTCGATTCGATAATCCTCAACACATCCCACCCTACCCCACCAACGCTTTTTCTCCGTAGAGAAATTCCTCTGCATTATTTTAAGAGGGTTCGTTGACTTTTCTTCCTTCGTACTTGGATCCCACGAGAGATATCGGACGTGGGTGTTTAGATAAAAGCGTAGAACTGTTCGAAATTCTTTGGCGTAAAGTCTGACGAATATGTAAAGAAGTGGAGCGTGTAACGTTTATTCTCTCATTATCTATCTATCTATCTATCTATCTCTCTTTCTCTTTCGATATACATTATCTCACACAAGTAAATACCTAGTATATATATATATATATATATATGCTGATGTTTATTACATTTACGCGTGAAAATGTGGGTAGGTATCCCAAGAGATGTCATTTGTGCGTTCACGTGTCAGTAGAAATATGCACGTGCTGTTGTGTTGTGTTTGCGCACACTTTTCTTTCTTTTTTTTCTTCAAAATATTCACTCGTTTCTATACGCGTGACCATGTTCATAAGAACCAGATTAAAAAGGTAAACAATATCTAACTAAAGTTCATCAATATTTATCAAGCATTATTTTATAAGTAAGGAGGAATTTATTCAAATATAAAAACAACACATTTGATATTATTATTTATTCATAGGATAAACTATGTGAAAATCATTTAACCAAAAAAAAAAAAAAAACAAGAATTTAATTACATTTAATATCGTATTTGTTAAATTAATTTTTATAATATATTTAAATAAACAAATATATATAAATATATAATATAATATACAGAGTGATTCAAACACACACACACACACATATATACAAATATAAATTTATGAACAAGAAAAATAGCAAAGACCATTTGACCATATATAGAGTACAACCATTGAACCAGAATAGAGAATAGGACAGACAGACACTTACTCAACCCGCCCACCCACTTTCCCTACCACCACCACTACCAGCGGTTTAACCAGCTGTGAAAATCGCTCGTTACCAAGTTTCGTTGGGCCCTTCGAAAATCTCGTTACAGGGATGATACCCTAGCAGTAGTTCCCTTCTTTAGACCCCATGGGAATATGGTGACCTTTCTCGTAAAGTGAATCTCTAGTCCTCACGAACGGTATCGTTATCCACATCCTATCCTCCTCCCCTCTCCCTCCCCTCTCTCCCCCCCAAACCCTCTCGTTTCTCGCGGGATAGGTATACCTTGATGAAATTGCGAAAAGAGAGATGCCCACTCGGTACGTTTCCATTAAAATCTAGACGAGTCTCTACGTTGCCACTCGAATAAATCGAGCCCGACGGTCACGCATATGCTATATATATAAAAAAAAAAAAGAAAAAAAAAAAGAAAATATAGTTCAGTTCGAATTTTCTTTTTTTTCTTTTTTTTCATTCTAGAAACCCACCTTCATTTTTAATTAACTCGAATTTCTATTTTTTTTGTTTTTTTTTTTTTCTGTATGGGAATAAGAATAATTTATTCTCCAGGAAACATTTGATTTCTATAATCAATACAGAGAGAGAGAGATTGGTGTATGAGTTACTTGTAATAAAAAAGAGAAGAAAAAAAAAAAACAGAAAATATGTTATTATTATTGTAAATAGAATATTTAATTGACTAACCGTTCAACAAATTTTTTTTAAAATACAATAAAATAAAATAAAATATAAATTTTAAAATGATATAAAATATATAATATAATAATATATAATTTTATAAAATTAATATTATAAAATCAGAAATAACAAATTATAATATATAATAATTAAAAAAAAAAAAAAAGAAAAAATACAAGAATATTATTATTATTTTATATTTCCTTTTTTTCTTCTTTCTCTCGTTAAAAATCAACTAAATTGTAAAGTTAAAAGGAACTAAGTCATCGAAAAAAAAAAAAGAAAAAAAAGATGATGACCAAAGGAAAACACCTAAATCCGGGTACAATATTTCGTAGTTTACTTTAAGTACGGATCTATTTTTACCATAAGACGCGATACCATGTATATGTGCGAATATACAGAAGACTGAATTTTGCTCACGTACTTATATATATATATATATATACATACATACATAGTACGCAAGCGCGAGTAAGCAGAAGAAGCTTTTACGTGTATATAAGTGTATGTATATATATATATATATATATGTGTGTGTGTGTATGTATAGTAGGATGTCGAAAGCTCGGAGGTAAAAGCTGGTGGTAAGAGGAAAGTGCCGGCTGCAAGTGGAGCCTGTCCGGAAATGAACGATGGCACGGCTAGATATCTTTCCGGAGTTACTTCCGGCGGACTTGCCCGCGGTCCTTGGATCAAGGACCTTGTGATTTATGAAGCTCCAGAAAGGATACCCATCCCAACCCCCACCCACCCCACCCTCTACCTATACCAACGAAATCCACAAAAGGTTACTTGTAATTTAAAACACTGATTTTTTATTATATAATTTAGAAATAATAATAATAATATAATAATAATAACATGTAAAATAATATAATATAATAATAGTATATAAAATAATATAACACAATAATATATTATAAATTATTTCTTATTATATAATATTATTTTATAAAATAATAATATTATATTATTATATAATATATTATATATAATTTATTATATATATATATATATTAATAATAATATATATAATTAAGATATAATTATAATTAATAATATTACAAATTATTTCCTATAATAAAAATATTATTTTATTAGCCAAGATTATTTTGATATTATATCATATGATTGAAATAATAAAAAAAAAAAAAATGCATATGTATACATATGTGTACACGTTCACACGTGTGATGAAAAAATGTCCATATATATGTATGTATGTACTAAATCATCGTATGTATAGACGAATGTTGAAAATATGATTGTATTAGCACGAAAAATTAATAATTGATTTCATCGCAATTTGAAACTAACGAATCCACTGATTATCGTCATTCAATTTATCATTATCGACACTGTTGCAAATATCGAACATCAATCTTCCAATTTACATTATATCATAATATGTATCTCGCGGTCTGCATCAATTAATCATTTTTCTTCTTCTTTTTTTTTTATCTTTCTCTTTCTCTATCTCTTTATCATCTTTTTTTTGCATTCTTTTATTCATATTTTTCGACTTACATCTTCTTGACAATCTTTCAAACGAAATTCAAACCAATGTTAAATCCAATCAGTTGAACCAGAGAAATAGAAATAATTTTTTCCTTTTTTTTTCTTTTCTGACAATGAAATTTGTCAGAAATATATCTCACCCGTTAGTATAATTGTTTCCCTTTTTTTTTGTTTTTTTTTTTTTAATTTTTACATATCTACTAAATAATACATAATTAACGAAAATTTGGGTAGATGGGGAGGGGGCAGGTGGGAGTCGCGTAAGCTTTTCTTCGTATTGTTCGTAAAATAAATACAAAATGTAAATAACTGTATTAACATAGAAATATATATATATACAGCATATACTTGTATGATAAACAAGATCTTAACTGAGTTAGATCGTTTATAATTGGATAGACAAAAATTACATGATATATTATTTGTAATCTCTTGAATAATGAAACAAGTGTAAAGGAAATACGTTAAGAAGTTGCATGACCGAATTTATTAATATATATATTATTATATATTAACATTATAAATTAATATAATTAAAAAGTATTATTATATATAATAATATAAAAATTATAATTATATATAATATATGAAAAAGTACATAAATACTATATAATTAGAAATTTTGTATTTAAAAATAATAAATATTGCCAATAAACACGTGTTGCAAATTAATTATCTATATAAATAATATATATAAAAAAAAAAAAAAAATATGTAAAAGAAAAAAAAATGTATCTCTTTTTTTGGTACATAAAAAGAAAGTAATAATATTTTTTTTCCCCCTAATTTTGTCACGTTGCGTTCAAAATCACCCAACTCAACCAACCACCCACTTTTTCCTTACTTCCATTTTACATTTAAAAAAGAGTATCGATTTACGTATCGAAAGAATCGAAAAGCATAGAAGAGTAGATTTTGGTTTTTCTCTCTCTCTATCTCTCTTTCAAGTTGTCATAATTTTAGTCACGTGTTTCTATAAGACACCTGATAGGTGAGAGGATAGGTCAAATCGAAAAACGAAACGAAGTAGAGTAGTAAATCGTATTCTCGGCCACGAACTAACTTCACTTCTGACTAACATCACTCATACATGTATAGGATAGGGTTGGTGCACGTGTGAACTCCAGGGATATATACCTTTAACCCCACCTCACCCCTTCAGTGGCATTCAAGTGGAATCGGGAATGGGCTTTGCTCGTAGGGATGCTTCGTGGAAGGGATAAATCCGTGGTGCTTCACGTTAACCCCCTACGTCGAAGTCGCGGCAATCACTTCAACCCCCACACCTACCTCCTACCAACCACCTCCACCTCCACCTCCACCTTCACCTTCACCTCTACCTCATCTTTCAACGTGGCTTCTCTGTGGGACAGTTAACTCTTCTTCTTCTTCTTCTTCTTCTTCTTCTTCTTCTTCTTTTTTGTTTTACAGTTTGATTCTTATTTTTTTTTATTTTTTGTCTTTTTATTCTTATTCTTTGACCTACTTTTGGGTTCATTTCATTTTTTTTTTTTTTTATTCATTTATTTTTATCTTTATTTCACATTTATTCAAATGTCACGTGAAACTATCAACTTGTCGAATAATTATTACCAATAGAAAGTCAATGTATTTATTTTTTTTTTTTATTTTTATATTATAAAAAAAAAAAGGATTTTACGTTTCGTAAATTAAATTTAATATTCAAATTATTTTGTAAGATAACATTTGGAATATTACAAAAAAAAAAAAAATTATTATTATCATTTTATCTTATTTGATAATAATAAAGTCTAATGTATAAAATTATAACTAAGATATGTCATGTGTATCTTTTATCAAAAAAAAAAAAAGAAAAAGAAATAAAAATGGATTACGAAAGATATCTCAAATATAAATAACAATAATTATTAAAAATTAAGTAATAAACTAATAGTAATTTATTAAAAATAATAAGTTTTATACAAAATTAATCATCAATTCAAATTTTGTTCTTTTTTGTTTTTTTTTTTTTGTTTTTTTTTTTAAGAGTAATCCTAATAACAAAAATATACTAAACACATATTATTCTAAATGTATAAACATATTTGTCTATTCGTAGTTGTATTTTTAATTGATCGTAAAAGTAATATCGTATATAGGATCAATTTAAATAAGTCAATTTAATCGTTTATCTCGAAACAAATTTAAATATCTAAATACAAATACACATATACATATGCACACATATACACAAGCTTTCCAACTCATTTACTCTTTCGTATTTCTCATATTCCTGTCCCAGTTAACTTGCATGCGTTTTCCCGTATTCATCCTACAAACGTTCGCGTTTCGTATCCCGAGATTTTACGAGTTCTTTAAACTAAACGCTCAGCTAAAAATGCTGATATCTCTCTCGACGTATATCACGGTAAAAATATTTTCCACTCATATATATATATATACACACATGTATATATGTATACATATATATATGAGAAAGTTTACTGTAATCGATATAGTCCTTTTCTCTCTCTCTCTCTCTCTCTCTCACACACACTCTTTCTATATTTTTTTCTCTCTTTCTCGTTTTTCTGTTTGTACGGATCGATAGCTTTTAGAAGGCGAACCGGAAGTATCCTCAAACTCATGCTTGAAACAAATGTCTACTACGGACATAGGGTACTCTCTCTCTCTTTCTCTCTCCCTCTCTCTCTCTTTCGTTCTGTCTATCTGTCCTTCTTCCTTTCTCACACACACTCTCGTTGAATTTTCAGGAAGCATCCCTTTGAGTTTCTCGCGTATCTTGATCACCCGACTTGAAATTCCACAGAAGTTCTGAATTCCTCTTGGTAAGAGTTAAACCACACATTAACCTTTTAGTCCTTCCTTGTTCACCTAGATTTTCTCTACCTTCAATCATCTAGCCAAAATAAAAAAAAAAAAAAAATAGAAAAAGAACAAAAACCAAAGAAAATAAGAATACTTAATTAAAAACTATATTATACTTCTGTACATTTTATTATTGATCTTATTTTTTTAATTTTATATATATAAACATATATATATATATATATATATATTATATTAATGTTAATTAAAAACAATAAGAATATCATTATAAAAATATATATATATATATATATATATATATGTATAGTGTAAGAATATTATTATTAAAAATAAAAATATATATAGTAATATAAATATATATATATATACATACATATATATATAAAACTTGAAAGAAAAGAAACACAGATAGATATAGAGGAACCTTGCAATTTTCGACGAATATTATCGGAAAGTGAAACGATCGATATCGTCAAAAACTGCACCAGTCTTTTCTCCTTTTTTCTCTCTCCCTCTCTCTTACTCTCTCACTCTCCCTCTTTCTCTCTCTTTCTCTCTCTCTCTCTCTCTCTCTTTCTCTCTGAATCTTTTTTTCGTCTCTTTTTCTCTCAGCATCCAGCGCTAATATCCAGACGCGACTCGTTGCTCGTGAGAGAAACTCGTGGAGGAGTGGATGAGGTTGAAAGTAGGAGGAAAAGAGGGAGAAAGAGGAGTAGGAGGAGGAGGTGGAGGTGGTGGAAAGGGCGGCGATGACTCGGGGGCGGAAATGGAGCAGTTCGAGTCCGGCGGGTCGGGGACCACCACCACCACCACCACCACCACCACCACCCTTCTTCTCTCTCGCTTCAACCAACCGTCCTCTTTCCTATCTTCCCCTCGTCCCTCTTCGCCGACCCTCTAAACCATCCTCAACCCCTCCTTCCACTCTACACAGGCTCTACTCGGCACTCCACCCACACGACGAGCACTCCCAACGAGCCGTTCAAGTGGAGAACCGCGGCAGCGAAACGAGGGACGGCACGAGCCCGTTTCAATCCAATATACTGGGTGATTCTTAAGAACGAAATATAAATATAAAAGAAATTTAGAAAGTAAAAACAACACGTTTAAATAATTAATTGTTAAATAACATATTTTTTTTTACGTTCAATAATTATAAAAATGGTATTAATTTAATTACTGGTTTTTTGTTTTTTTTTTTTGTAATAATTTTGTTTAATTTAATTTAATTTTATTTTATTTTATTTTATTTGTTTAGAATTTTTTTTTTTTATATGTGTAAAATTCTATTCTATCGTTAATTTAACACGCCAAAGAAAAACTTTCTTTATTAAAAGCGTTTTCTGTTATTTTTTTGGTTAATATGTTTTGAACGGTGAAAGAAATGTTGTAATATATTTGTTTCAGGAACACCCGATATAGGAGAGAACGCGTATCGTGCGGTACGCATTAAAGAGGACCGTTCCTTAAAGTGGATAATATCAAACGAATATTTTTCTTTTTTTTCTAAGTTCGTAATATCCTAACTTACGATATTTATTTCTTTCTACATTTATTTATTTATTTATTTATTTATTTATTATAAACTTTTCTTTATGTTTTTATTGATAGATTGTTCCTTTTTCTTTATTTATAAAAATTCTTTTCAATCATACGAAACTGACTTGAACATATTTTTGTCTTATGTCTACATAAAAATGTGTTTTGTTCAATTTTTTTTTTTTAAATATTTTTATTCAATTTAATATAAAAAAAAAGAAATGTTTTTTTAATTTTCTACATTTGTGTATGATTTGTTTTATCTCAAGACCCCCCCCCTCTCAAATGTACAAAATCTATCAAATTTTCAATTGTTCGATCAAAAACACGTAACATATTTGTTTATATACTTTAAATGACAAAAAAATAAAATACATTAAAAAAAAAATCCGACAATTCGATATAACTAAGATGCAATTTAAAAATCTGACATTTCATCATATAAAAAAGAAATTATAGAACACGAGTGATACAAGATCTTAACATTTTTCAAATTTGAGATGGGGTTGGATGGGGGTTGAAAAGAATCGTCTGATAAAGAACACAAAGGCAAGAAAAAAAGAAGAAAAAGAAAAAGGCGGAATACTCGTCTTTGAAATGGATCGAGCAAATGCATTTCTATTCCACCCACGCATCACAAAGACTTGGACGTCTGTTTTCGTTCTGTGCAGCTTCCGGACCGGACCAGACCGGATCGTCTTTCCGCTTGCGAACTACCCAATCAGAAAAAACAGAACGTTCTTCCCTTAGCACGGCTTGAATAGCTCTGACCAACCACCGTCTTCAAGTTTCTCGTTAAGGAAAAGTATTCTTTTTTTTTGTTCTTTTCTTTTTTTTTGTCAAGGTCACGTTTAGTCCCTATAATTTATCTCCCATTAGACATTAGATTTAGTTTTTATCTGTTTCTTTAATTTTCTTTTTGTTGTTGTTCATAAATCGCAACGTTCAATCCTTTTTGATCTACAACAACATCATCTGTGCAAGATATTTCATATTTATTTATTATTTAATCAATATTATTTAATTAATGTCCATTTAAATATTACACGTCAATCTCTCATTAGATGGATATTTAAACGACTCAGTTAACTTACTGTTAAATGACACAAATTATATAATATTTTCATGATACATACTAGTAAAGTTTTATTTGTCGATCAAAGAGAAAATGAATTGTTATTTAATAATATTGCAAAGCTCGTTATATCAAAATAATAATTTTCTAAAAATAGTGTAAATTACACTCTCGAGACTATTATCAATCATGTCTAAAACTGAATATATATATGAAAAATGCTTAGCTTGTTGTCAGTTTGCAATAGTCGCATAAATTTTCACTTCTTTTTATTCTGTTCTTTTTTAGCCGAAAGAAATGGCAAGGATCTTCAGTTGGGGGTCCATCTTTGTAGGTTCCAGTGGGACATTTCGAGGGATCGAACGATTCCCGAACCTTCGGGGCGATTCCGTATTCTTCGAAGGTTCGGGTTTCTCATGGTGAGATAAGGGGGTTGCTTGGTATGAGGAATGGTAAGGGATGTGTGTAATTCGATCAGACCCTTCGCTTGAACGGCACTTTCCATTGGTAAGACGACCAGCTTTCTTTCTCTCTCTCTCTCTCTCTCTCTCTCTCTCTCTCTCTCTCTCTTTCTCTTAACTTTTCTTCCTTTATCTTTTTCTCCTTTTTCACGTCAATTTTCCTCTACCATTCGCTTGTCCTTTCGCGTTTGCGAACGGCAAACGATCCAAAGACGTCGTAGACACGCTTAGTCTAGTTGAAGAAACCTTCAGATGATAAAGGGAAAAGGGCGAGACTCTTCTCTTTCTCTCGTTAACGAGAAATGTGAATCATAAGCCCGCATTTTACGTTACTAACGAATAATGTCATTTCGATTCTAACATAAGATGATACCATCTTTCGAAATAAATTATCAAAAGTTATATTTATATTTACTATAGCTTAAAAAGATTATTTTATTTTTATAATATATATTTTATTTTATTTTTAAATATAAATTTTTAACCCTTCTATATAAACCCTTTTATTTATAAACGTATATATATATATATATATATATATACACATAATACATATATGCATAATAATAATAGATAGACATAGAAGCATGTTAACTTTTCGCATAAAAATCATTTATATATGAACCTTGTAATCGCCATACACAAACACAAACACACATACACACACTACATTATCTGACTGAACTAATTCACATAACGGTTTAGAATCATTCGTGCGTGATTATGTCATTTGCCGGATGGTCTCGATCACAACACGATTCTCGTTTTCACTCGTCTGCGGGATGAGGTGAGGTGAGTATAACAGGAAGAGGAAAAAAATGGGAGGAAAAGGTGATGGTATTGGTGATGCTGGGTGATGGTGTTAGAGAAGGTGGAGAGAAATTATGGTAGGTTGGAACAAAATAAAATGCTCACGGGCTTTTTCATGCTGTCCACTCTTTCTAGGTGTCGGAACGTGTCTATGTAGAAGGACGGTTTGCAGGCACACATCGTTCATTTTCAGCTACGGAAAACGGCATTTCGTGTGCTGCTGCTGCTGCTGCTGCTAGCAACCACAGACGATGGGGGTGGAGGGTGGGAAAGAAAAAAAAAATTGGAAAAAAGTGTCGGCGAACGAGGTACTTCCAAATTACGAATGCATAGATCGTTGAATAAATAATGAAAGGACAACGGGGGGATACGTTAGTATATGCATAGTATATAACATAAATGTATATATATGTATATATGTACTATATACGTATATGTGGTTCGATAGATCCGCTCGTACCCAATTGCTTCAACGACCACAGGATTATTTTTTTTTTGTTCATACTTTCTACACTTAGAAATTCTTTTCAATGATTTCGATTGATTAAAGTTAAAGTTGTATCATTGAACCATTTATAGAACATTATTATTACTCTTATGATGATATTAAAATCTAATATATACCTATATATGTGTGTGTACGTGTGATAAGTAAAAAGGAATTGAAATCTAAAAATCGATGAAAATGAAGAGAAGAAAAGATTGGTGAGATTCTAGAGTTGACTCTGATGTCACTGGGTTCGCATGCTATTATCGCGTGGCACGTCAATACCTACCAACCTATCTACCTAGCTAGCTAGCGAGCTAGCTAGGTAGCTTAGTTCCTGACAAAGAGGATGACGTACAAGGAAAGAAGGAGAAAAAGAGAAAGAGAAAGGGAAAGAGACAGACGAACCGACGTAAACTGAATGACGAGAAGATAGTAGCAGCGGGTGGTAGTTATGTTGTCGTTGGCTGCGTATGACAGCGACAGAACCGAAGGCCAACCACCCTCCTACTCCTTCTCCACTTCCTCTTCCTCCTCAAGCTTTTCCTCTACCACCACTTCCTCCACCTACTCTTTTGCCCCAGACTCAACTCAACTCAACTCAACTCAACTCAACTCAACCCTCCCTTCTTCTCTGCCACCCTTACTTACTCGAACGTCCGCTTCGAATCCCTTCCAACAACCCCTGCGTTCGGTCAAACTTCCCAGACTACCGAGGCGCACTCGACAATTACGATCAATTTCCTGCTCGTCGCACTCCCCCCTTTCCCTCATCTTTCCATCTTTCTCTCTCTCTCTCTCTCTCTCTCTCTTTCTGGCCCTTTCTATCGTATTTTTCTTACGGTAAAATTTAAAAAAAAAAAAACAAAACAAAAAAGAACATTAAGTAATATTTTATTTTCTACTACATTTCTAATTACTATGGACTTATCGCATCAAGATAATGATCGTATAAATAAAATAGATATAAGAAGGATTTGTTCATAAGAGCAAATATTATGTATGGTGTGTATATATGTGTTATATTATTTCGGGGAGAAAGTATTTTCCTATTTTTCCCCCATAGGATTATCTTAAAATCGCATTAACCTGTGGATAATGTTTAATCGGATCTGACAATACTCGCCTTTGCTTGCGTGAGTGCGTGCGTGCGTGTGTATTCGAAAAAAAAAAATATGACGTATTTCAGAGTAATTGGCAGAAAAAAAAAAAAGAAGAACAAAAGAAATTGGACATATTTTCATTCATTCGAACAAAAAGTAGTTGTCCACGAATATTGGAGATAACACGCGCGAAAAGTGATAAGAACCAAGTGTCAGATTGATTAGGTAATTTTATCAAAAAAAAAAAAAAAAAAACAAACAAAATGGAAAGAAGAATTCAAATGAAGAATATTTTATACAGTTACACTTTATGAATGTTTATGTATTTAATTCTCTCTCTCTCTCTCTTTCTTTCTCACACACACACACACACACACACGGACTATTTCTATTTCTTTCGTGAGTAAAATCTTTCTTTAAATTTAATGGTTAAAATTTGAAACGAAATGACAGGCTTCTATGCCATTTCAACGCCATTCTTTTTCCTTTATTTTTATTTTTTTTATTTTTTGAAAGCTTTCAATTAACTTTAAACGAATATATTAAAGGGCGTGGCAAAAGATTATCTCTCTCTCTCTCTCACTCTCTTTTTTATTTTATTTTTTAACTGTTCTTTTTCTCTCTCTTTTCCTTTTTTTTTTTTTTCTTTTTCCCGTCTTTCACGGAAACCAACCTGCTGTATTTCCTTCGCGACAGGCTGCTCCTTTCGTTGCTCCTGCTACCGAGAGTTCTTTTTTTTTTTTTTTACCTTCTTTCTCTCTCTTTGCTTTTTTCTTTTTTTTTACTTTTTCTTCTTTTTATTTTACTTTGTTTTTTTTTTTTTCTTATTTCCTTCATCGAGCTACCCCGTACCTTCGCTTTTACCTCTTCGTTTCTTGGAAAGACACCTTGACAACGTGGAGAAGTAACGAGAGAAGAGAAAGAGAGAAAAAAAAAAAAGAAAAAGAAAGAGAGAGAGAGAGAGAGAGAGAGACGGTAAGCTCACGGATATTATCGATCAGCTTCGGAACGATGATGTTTGAAGGGATAAAAATCGTCGAAAAGAGAGTCCAATGTCGTCTCGCTTGATATTGCAGCCCCATTAGTGATAATCACTTATATTATTTCTATATGTTCCTTTCTCCTATTCTCTTGAAAAAGTGTCCAATGTCTAACAACAATAATAATAATAATAATAATAATAATAATAATAAATAAAAGAAAGAAAAAAGTAATGATATACGAAAGTTTATATATTAAACGTAGTAATAATACGAAAATATAATATATAATAATTTTTTATTTAATAGTAATATCATGAAATACTTGATTTTGATGATTAAGGTTGCGTCAAGTATTCCGACGTTTCAATTTTTTATTTTTTTTCTCTCTCTCTCTCTCTCTCTCTTACTCTCTTTTTTTCTCTCTATTTCTCTTACGCACACTCTTTCGTCACGAAACTGTCCGCTTTTACGGATTTATCGAGGGGAATCGTGCGAGAGAGGGTTGCACGCGCCAACGACACAAATACGTGAATGCGAATGCGAATGCGAGAGCATGAGTATACATATATATACGTACATATATATATATATATATATATATATATATATATACATATACAGTTACGCAGTTATACGCAAAGAGAGGGTGACAGCGAGACGACGAACGAAAAT
>NW_015149002.1:935078-945766 GCF_001465965.1 Polistes dominula
CACCTACCTACCTACCAACCTACCTACCAATCTACCTACCAACCTATCTACTTATCTCCCTGCTGCTTCTACCTCACCTCACAACCGCAAGAAACGAAACGAAGCGCAAGAAGACTCCGTGCTTCATCCACGAACAGAGGGTGGGAATAGAAGTAAGGGTTGAGGAGTGGGTGACTCTGACTGAGGAAGAGATGGAAGTGGATGAGGAGAGGAGTCAAGAAGGAGAAGGAGAAGCTAGGGAACTAACAGAGTTGGAGTTGGAGTCGGAGTTGCTTGAAAGAGCTGGAGATGGAGGAGGTGAAGGTGACTCGTGCTCAACATCGACGACGTGCCTGACGTACAGGAGATGGAACTGGCCTGTTATATCGAGCGAATACAAGAGAGAGAGAGAGAGAGAGAGAAAGGGATAGATAGATTTACAACGAGACCGATGAAAAGCCACCCAGTCAATCGAAAGGGAAAGATAGACTACTACTACTACTACTACAACTACTATTCGATGCAAACCGATCGTTGCTTATTAACGAACGATAGTTAGTTAAACTGTCGTATACCTTTCAATAATTTACTCTCTCTCTCTCTCTCTCTCTCTCTCTTTCTCTCTTTATCTCTATTTCTCTCTCTTTCATTCATACTAATCTTCGTACGATATAACGTATGTACGTGTAACGGGATAGAAGAGCATTAATATTTTATAAAAGGATCTCGCGCCCGATGGATAGGGGGTGGAGAGTGGGAGGAAATCGATCCAATCCCATCGCACACGATTAAATCCTCTTTAGTCGACTAGACTCTTTAATGTACCTTTTTTTTTTATTTCTTCTACTACTACTATTACTACTGTGATAGCAATTTTTTAATGGCAATACCGATTCCTTGATAAAAAGAACAAGAAAATTCTGTTTTATTTGAGAACACAACACGAGTTTGGCCTAAATACGAATTTCTTTTTTATTATTCTTTTTTTTTTTTTTTTTTTTTTTTTTTTTATTTCAATCGTTCCGTTTGATTTATTTTCTTCGTCTTGCTCATTCTCAATTCGAATTCTTATCTTGAGTAGGTGGGGCCAAGGTAATAGAAATTGTTAAGGTTATTATACGGTATGTTCAAATGTGGAACGACGAAAAGCAGAGCGAAACGATTCATTTCTTTTTTTCTTTTTTATACTCCGATGTTAGTAATAGTAGTAGTAGTAGTAGTAGTAGTAGTAGTAGTAGTAAATAGGTAACGTTTCTTCTCTCTTTTTCTTTTCTTTACGTTGAGTTGCTGCCCGGTGTGGTCCACTTGGGTGGCTCGATGAGAATATTTACCGCACGCGGCGACTCCGATCTGTACAACTTTCTATAAGACGTTTCAAAAACTAATTAACACAAATCTAACAATAATATAATATTAATGAAAGAATATAACGATCAAGGAGTCATCTAAAAAAAGAAAAATTATATTATTACGAAATTAATTCGTACCCAATCAGTATCCTATTTTTAAACGATTAATACGATATTTTTCTAAATTCTTATACTTATATTAGAAACGTATTTTTTTTTAATTATTCAACCTCAATATAACTTATAAGAAAATATAAATAATGATCCTTGTATTCATCACCTTTAATTCTGTTGTCATTTTAAATCAAACCTTTTCTGTTACAACTTGAAAATATCCAAATTCAACTTTCTACGTTTTAATGAACGTAGTAACATTTACAAGACTAGTGACATTTGTCTCATAAAAAAATATGTAACACATATATTAATTTTTATTATTTTTTTTTTTTTGCTTTATATTATTATACTATATTTTCAACGCTCTGTATAATTAACCAGTAGCCACGATGCGTGGATACAAGCATGAGAGAGAGAGAGAGAGAGAGAGAGAGAAGAAGATAGAGAGTTTCCTATTACCGGGAATCCGATTCTAATTCTAGAATCACGACCGCATGAGAATTTGCACGCTCTACAGCAATAGCAACACCAACAGCAGCTACAGCAACAGCAAAAGCAACAGTAACAGCTAGTAGAAGAACGCGACTAGGCAAATTTCATTTTCATGGGAAGTAAGTAAGTAAGTAAGGGCAACATAATATATCTACCCCTAGGATAGGGACTTTGTTAAAGAACGAAGAGGAAACATGAGCTTTTCTATCACCCTTTTTGATACTACGAAACCTGACTTTGGAGGTTAGCAACGAGGTAAAGTACACTACTACTAACCTAAGTATACTAACGTATAGACAGTAAAGAAGAGTGGTGTTCGAATTTGAAGATATACTGAAATTTTCCTAGCTGAATTTTGCTCTCTTTATCGATGTATTTCTCTTTTACTTGTGTTCTTATCTTCTATCTTACTCTCTCATATCTTAGACGCAAAAGATTCTTCACATCTCTTGCGTTTACTCCTTCTTCCTTAGATAAAAGCAAAAGAGAATGAGTCCTCCTTTTCTATCCTTTACTATCTTTCTCTCTCTCTCTCTCTCTCTCTCTCTCTTTCTTTCTTCTAATATTACAACCCACCCATTCTCTCTTTATCTTCATACTTTTGCTCTCTTTCCATCTTTTATACACATACACATACACAAATGCAAACACGTTACTAGTACAGATGCAACTAATACACATATTCTTCATCCTTTTCTATCTCCTTTTTTGCCTCTCGACTATACTTTCCCTTTACCCACCACCACACTATTTCCTCCTTTTTCTTTTGGAAGCTTCTTCTCAGCACATACTGAGCTCTTTTCTCTCTCTTTCTTTCTTTCTTACCCACTCGTGTTCTATACCACTAACCACGAGAAGTAGACGAAAGAGGTAAAGAGAGAGAGAGAGAGAGAAAGAGAGAAAAGAAGGTTGCAAGCCAGAAAGGCGGCGGGTAGCTCCTCTTCTCGCTCTCCAACGTTCTTCTTTATCCGACACAGGGTTGGAACCCAGAATAAAAGGCAAAAGCCGCTCGACTCTTTTCAAAGGTCGTCGAGGATGCTGCGTCTGGTTCCACGCGTTCTGTTATGTTCTCTTCTGTTCTGTACTCTTCTGTTCAGTTCAGTTCAGTTCAGTTCAGTTCTGTTCTGTTCTGCAATGTTCTATATAGTGTATACTACTCTGTGTTCTGCTTCTTACATGTGCACGCGCCCTACAACCTACCGGGTGGTTTATTCGAATCAACTTTATAAAAGTTTTTTTTTTTTGTTTAATATTGAAGACTTAAAGCTGATCTATCGTTTTTTTTATTTTTATTTTTTCAAACGCAAAACCAAAAAAAAAAAAAAAGAGAGAGAGAGGAATGGATATTATCGAAGGAGAACACTTGTTAATTGTTCGAATATAAAAAAAAAAGCTGAAGGAAGTATATTTCATTTGTTGTAGAATATTTTTTTTTATATATTTTAGGAAGAGAAATATATATATATTTAAAAAATAAATAAATACAATATCAAACAAAAATCGAAGTATACTTTTAACAAAAAATGACCATTTCTCTCACTCTCTCTCTCTCTCTCTCTCTCTCTCTTCAGATCGAAATTTAGTTCTCGTCGATTTTTTATTCTTTTCCCCTCTCACAGTAATTCCCTCCCGTTCACCATGGTATCCCTGAATCCTCTACCCGCACGGCATTAGCTGCCGACGACGTTATCTTCGAGGTCGGGTATGGGGGACGACTGGTATGAGGGTGGAAGTGGAAGTGTGCGCGCGCGCGCGCGAGCACGATTAATAAAACGAGGATTCGCTTGTGCTGTGCTAGCCGGCAACGGTAAAGGTTTTAATCTTTTTTGTTCCTACCGTGCGGAACCCTGTGCTCTTTCTACTACCCCCCTTCCCACCATCCCACCCTTTCGCTAATGGTTGCTGTAGACCTCAGCGCGATATTGTGCGAGGGGGGTTTAGTAGGATTACCTCGGTCCACCTCGACGACCCACCCCGGAGATATCAGCGTTTCGACCTTTTTTTTTCTCTTTCTCTCTCTCCTGTTTTATTTCTTTTTTTTTCTCTCTTCCTCTTTATCTCAAACCCCTCCTTTCTTCCACCTTTTTGTCTCATCTCTTTTCTCATTTTTATTTTTTATTTGTTTGTTTATTTGTTCATTTCTTCTAGCAGGTAATGTAAGTACATTTCAAATTGTCGCGTCTTAAACTGATATTAGGAATTTTTTTACATGACCCCGTTACATTTAAAATTATACTTTATTACAAGTATCTCTCGAATGTCTATCTTTCCAGAAAACCGTCAGAATATCATCGATATCATCGTTTCATTTCGTAGTCCAAAGCCTATCATAATCATCATCATCATCATCATCATCATCATCATCATCATCATATCTTTATTGCATAATCGAAATTGCATTCTAAAACGTGACGACGATACGAACAAAAATAAGCAAAAGCAAAACCACAATCAGAACAGAAACAAAACGAAACAAAACGTTTTATCCCTGCAACGATATTCTCTCTCTCTCTCTCTCTCTCTCTCTCTTTCCTCCACTCTTCCCCTTCTCTCAAAAACCCTCTTTCAGAGTTCCTATTATCGGCGACTTTTAATTCCCTCTCTCCAACACACAGACGGGACTTTCGTCGTCACGAAATACCTATGCGCGAAATAATGTTCACGTCGATATCTCTTCGCTTTTAGCATGGTAATAGCCGATCCATTTAAAAGGCACGCGCCCGCCGCCGCCGCCGCCGCCGCCGCCGCCATACTATTAACGTTAAAAGGGAGATGAAGATACGGAAAGCGT
The DNA here is from genome assembly GCF_001465965.1 of Polistes dominula. The sequence continues at coordinate 939,807 of NW_015149002.1, forward strand.
TTCGCGGTGGTGGGTGGGTGGGTTGGTGTAACACTCCCTCGCGTGACTGAAACGCTTTATTATATTATTCCCTATATCCATCGTGGGAGCCACCACGTTCGTGGCCGCCAACGTACGACCACCACCGTTTCTGTTACCACCTCTCTCCCTCCCCCCATCATACCCCCCTCTCACACCCTTTTCCTCACACCTCTCACTCTCTCAAGCTCACTCTCATACTCGCACACTATCTCTCTCTCTCTCTCTCTCTCTCTCTCTTTCTCTCTCTCTATGTCTATGTCTCTATGTCTGTCTATCTTTCTGTCTCGCCATTTAGTTAATTTTAAATTAATACCGTCAAATTTGATATTTGGCCGGCGTTAATGCAATTTCATTCTATCCCCAAAGCGTATGTGTCCTATCCCTATCCCTATCCCTTCTCTTCTSTTTCTCACTCACTCACTCATTCTCACTATCATGTCTACCGTGATTCTAGCGTTTGATTAAGTTCTATCTATCTCTATCTCTATCTCATGCACTTGCTCAGTGATTTAGTGTCCTTTTAGTAATTAAATTAATGCGTTTTCGACAAATTTTTCTTACACCTTTTCGTCAGATCACTTTTGTATATGTTACTTGAGAATAATGTCAATAATACTATCCATAGTCTTATGTTAATCAACAAAATATTCCTATTAATGTGGGATAAGGGAATAACAGTTATTTATGGTCATATGTTACGATCGATTAGTCGAAATTTTCACAGAAAAAATTCTTTCGTTAAATTCTCATTCGTATTTTAATTTTTGGTTATAAATTTAAACTACATTTATATATTATAAATAAAGAAAATAAAATATATAAAATATAGATAAAATATATTATATATTATTATTATTATTATTATTATTATTATTTTATTATATATATATATATAATAATTTAAAAAAAAAAAAATTGTTATTTTCTTTCACGCATTTGGCCCATTTTTTGGTTGACCATTTTCTTTTACCTTTTTTCTCGCATTTTTTTTTTATTCTTTATTTTTTTTTTTTTTTTCATATAAAATTCATTGAAAACAGACAAGAGTGTAAGAGAGATAGAAAATCGTATATCGAATTACAAGAGTTAAATATCCACGATAGTAAAATGAAACGGCAGTAAAACGTATGCCAGTATTTTTTTAAAATGAGATAGAACGATAAGGATGGTTCTACGTTTGATATTCGCGAAAGGTCTCGTGATCGAAGTTACGGAGTGTTCCTCTTTAAAAGGAGAATCGAGAGAAAGGGCGAGAACGAGAGATACGAAGTGAGTGAGTAAGAGAGAGAGAGAGAGAGAGAGAGAAAGAGAGAGGGCAAGTGGGAGAAAGGGAGAGAGAAAAGGGAATGGAAGCAGGAACGTTAACGAAGCGAATAGTCTCGAAGGGACTCCCGGCCCGACGATTACCGTATCGAGATGGCCCTGTCGACCCTCTCAAAATTGCGACTACTTTAACAAAGGTTGCTTGTGTCAGCACAACCTTCGTCGCAGTTGAATATCATTTCGTGTATTTTGCTTCAACGAACGCGTAGGATCTGTCTCTTTACGTTTCTCTTATGCTTTAACATATATATATATATTTAACTACGTCTTAATTGGGCCAACTTATGCAAGAACCTACAAACCTATATTGATGATAATAAAAACATAATATAGTACTTAGTATTTTGTTATATGTTTTTTAATTGAAATAATTTATGCACAAATATAACTATGAGATGATAAAAATACAATAAAGTATTTTTTGTAATATTTTGTTATATGTTTTTAAACCAAAATATTACTGATCAATAGGAAAAATTCTTTTTCTATTAATTATAGAATAATTATTAGTATGCAAAATTTATATATATATGTATATGCATGTTTGTCTTTTTTTCTTTTTTTTTAATACCGTAATCGTTTCGTTGTTATTACCGTGGATTTTCGTTAACTTTTTTCAAATCATTCGCCATTCTAAAGAAGTTATTCACTTCAAAAGGATTTTTGCCAGATAATTCTAGATAAATAAATTCAAATTATTCGTACTCGTAGCATCGAATTTTAGGCGTCTATTTTGCATATACTATGAAGTATTAATTGTAGAGAGCCGATATTACGTGATCGTTATTATATCGAAACTGTATCGTATCGATTTCGTGCGTATAATTTCTGAGGATTCGTTCGTTCGTTCGTTCATTCGTTCATTCGTTCGTGTATGTAATGTAACGCGTTCCTATAAACCAAGGAATAATCAAACGATTATAACAAATAATTCAAATAAATAAATAAATATATAATAATAATTATTATTATTATTTATATATATATATATAGTACACGCATATTTGATTATATTTTTTTTTCTCTCCGGTATCGTTAATTAAAAGCAAGAAAGTGTAATCTCAAATTTCGCTTTATCACGTAATGCGAGAAATTTTAAATAAAAAGAAAAAAAAGGAACTTAAACGCGTTTCATTTTCATAATTAAAAATTGTAAATATGTTATAATCGATTAACATGTTCCATCCCTTGGTAGTATCGTTACATTCAAGTACATTGTTCCAAGAAAAAGATGTGAATCTCGAATAAAGTTTCTCACTGGTTCCGAAGAATCATTATCGTTCCGATGTCGAAACCAATGGGCACAAGTTCGATGGTTATATATAGAGAGGAAACGGGGGGTGGGGGGACGGGATGAGATTAAATGAAAAGGGCTGAGGAAAAGGGTAAAACACTCTAACGAGCCGCATGTGACTCCAAATTTGGCGTTACACGAGTTTATCCCCAATTATCGTCTCGAGATGACGTTATTTTCTCTTTTTTATTTTCTTTTCTTCTCTCTTTTGCTTCCGTATACGCATACGTTCATATTTATATATACATATGAGTGGTCCGGTTTATGTACGAATGTGTAACGATACATATACATATATATATATATATATACATACGGCAATAAATTAAAGGAAATAAAACAGAAAAAAAAAAATGGAAAAAAAAAAGGCGTGAGAGTAGTACTCGTTTCGTCTCGCTTGTAACGTTTTCGTTTACATACGTTTAATTACACGCTTATCAGGTTCGACGCTCGTTCCGCGTTCGATAAAATTTATCAAAGCATACACGCGAAGCCAATCGTAGTCGGAGTGTGTCGAAGGACCATCCAATATCTTTACGTTTCGTTTCGTTTCATTTCATTTCGTTTGGTTTGGTTTGGTTTRGTTGGTAGGTACGTTAATTAAAGGCGAGAATTAAAGGTTTTACCGAATCTTTTTTTTTTCCCCAGATTTATCGTCAACTCCGAGAAATCAGGAGTAATCTTAACCTATGTAATAACTATACATATATATCGACAAAGTCGATATAATCGACTTTGAATTTTCGCAAAGTACGCGTGCACTTGATCATATCTCGTTATACCGGACCTACGAACTTTCCATATAAGAATAACCTATATACATATATAGATGAATTCTGAGATGTTCGTAGGGTAGATTTCTGAAAAGTCCGTAGGGTATTTCCGTAAAGTTCGCAGGGTATTTCGGAAAAGTTCGTAGATCTGTTATAACGAGACATGATCAAGTGCACGCGTACTTTGCGAAAATTCAAAGTCGATTTTCTCGAAAACAAAGTCTCAAACGAACAAATTTAATTCTATATTTTCGATTTATTTTTTTTTCATGTAGAATCAGCCCCTCTTTTTGCTTGTAACACCAGTTACAGATCACCCTGCATATTTAGATACGTATGATTTAACAAATACTTTTATCTTAATATCAAGCTGTACATTTTTGGCCAACGTAACGACGCACGACACATATTCGTTTCCATATTCGCAAAAATATGTTCTCTTGCTCGTACATAACTACCTATATACATGCATACATACATATATGTAATGCGAAACGTAATGTCACGCAACTATATATATATATATATATAAATGAACGGTAAATTTTTCTTCCCCATGACTCTTGCACGATCATTATATTTCTTTCGTATTTTACTATCAAATTGGAAACTCTCGTTCTTCATAAATGTTCGAAGTATATAATGTAACAAAAACGCATTTCTTTGTTATTAAACCACAAAAATAAAAATAAAAACCTAGAGATTTCTACTCTGTAATTCGTGTCGTCAACGATGCAAGGAAAAACAGGTGAAAATAATGGACGAGAATGTGTTTCAAATTTTTTTCTTTCTTTCTTTCTTTCTTTTCTTTTCTTTTTACCCATGTCTCGGATGAAAAAAGATGTGCAACGCACGCGGTGCAAAGAAGAAAGTCCAGTTTTCTGAAAGTCGTGAAATTTCAGTTTTTTCTTTTTTTTTCTTTTCTTTTCCCCCGGTCTAGGAAATTAGAGCTTCCTCTGAATAATTCGTCAGATGAGAAAGAGAAAGATGGAAAAGGATAGATAGATAGATAGATGAAAGAAAGATAGATAGAAAAGAACCATAGAAACGAAAGGAGAGAAACGCTTTTTTCTCCCTTTTTCTTCTTTTTCTTTTTTTCTTTTCTCCTTTGGGAAGATTTGCTCGGATTAATTGGGCGGTCGGTGAAACCGTGCACCCTTGCTTGAGATCACGTAACTCACGATCTCTTTTATCTAACGGATGTTCAGCAAATAAAGAACGAAGAAGTAACTCAAGAGATAATTTCAAAAAAAAAAAAAAAAAAAAAAAAAAAAAAAAGAAAAGAAAAGGTAGTAGGACTTTATTTGTGTCGAACGTTAAGGATTATCTTGTTAAGCAAGAAACTTGATATCTTCTTTTATGATGAAAAGTGTTCGGACATCCCAAGAATATGATAAAATATTGAATGATCAAGTTAAATATTAAGATATTAATTAATTAACATTAGAATGACGAATGTTTGATACATGGTTACTGTCATAGATAATTAACGTTCATATTAGAATCGTTTCATATATTAGGTATTTATGAGTTTTTATTCTCCCAGAGGTTAGAAAAAACAGTTAGAAAAAAAAAAAATAAAAAAAATGATATACCGAAAGTTTCAAGTCTTTATTTAAATTTTAAACAATACTGCAAAACAATGCAAGTTTTCCTATTAAATAAGCAAAATAAAATCACATCCTTTTGTGATGCCTGTCATAAATATTATAAAAATAAAAAACACAAGTAGATGTGTTAATAAAAATTAAACATTATATTGAAAAACATATTTCAAATCTTTTGTAAACCTGTGCAAAAATTCAATGTTATATTTAGTGTCTATATGTGTGCCTTCAGAAATGCATTCGTACATATATATATGTATATTATAAAAAGCAGGAGAAAAATCAAAAAGGTTTGTTGTTAAATCCAACGAAGATCACCTGTAACAAAAATAAAACTGTATTAATCATACAATCAAGTGATATAAAGTAGCCTAACATATGAATCGTCCAATTCGCAGATGCACTATTTAATTAAATTCTCTATTTATTGTTATCAAATATCTATTTATTGTTGCAATGAAATTAAATGTAAACGCGTTTAGATTTTAGATTGACAGAAAATAAAAAAAAAATAAAATAAAAATGTAAAAGTACAAGTATTAAGTTACTACAAAATAATAATATCTATTATTTATTATGAAATACTTTTAAGCTGCATTATATAGAAATTTAATAAAAAAAAAAATACGATCACAGTAAAAAAATCTTAAAGATAAAAAAAGAAAAGAGAGATTAGTTTAACATTCAAAAAACGATAATTAGACTTAAAAATGTAATAATACATTTTGTTGACTCGAACTAACTAAACACATATATGCATCTTTTTGACGATATAGACACAAATTTGGTGTCCCAAGGAGATGGAATGGTTCATCATCTCCAATTACAACTACAAATTAATGACGAGCAAAAAAGTAATATAATAAAATATAAAATATGACTAAAGAACCATTCTCGAAAGATTCAAACATGATGTTGAACCTTTGAAAATAATTCAGTAGC
>NW_015149002.1:950716-985254 GCF_001465965.1 Polistes dominula
TTACAAAATATCTTTTAATTACCTGATCTTAACGGGACGATGACACTCCGATGTGTTCTCCACGAATGACGCCATGAAACTGAAGAATTCAGACGAAAGCTTGGCTGTGATTGGCTAATTAATTTTTCTGAACATGAAAAGGGTCCTCACAGCTTCTTACACGGACAGAATCTGACCTTCTTCATGACCACGCTGGTCAAACTACATATGAAAATATATTTATTAAATAAATAAAAAATCATTTCTATTTTTCTAATAAATGTACATGTAACTTATATTTATTCTAAAAATAATGAATAGAATAAAGACAATGTAGACATTACAAAATCTTTGTCGTTTCGCATAAAAGAATACAATCGTATAGAAGAGAATTGTCGATATAAAAATGTCTAATATGAAATGTAGCATATAAAAGAATAAATTCCCAAAATCTATATCGATAAAGAATCCTCACAATTGAAATACTTTCAGAGATGCATAATTGTTTTAAAAATATTTACAMTAACGTTTATACACGATTCACACGAAGATTATTCCACATGATTTTCTATGCTATAAGATACTACATTCTCTTTATTCTATTCATTATTTTTAGAATAGTTACAAATAGCGTGTATATTTAATTTGTAATCGAAAAAAGAAACATAAATTTATAACATATCAAAATTATTTTCTATTTAATGTATGTTAAAACATATAAAATGTTTAAACCAATGTATATGCATAGAAACAATCTGAAATGTAATTAGAGAATATTAGAATGATAAAATAATTGTTAAATAATTGATATAAGTGCATATTGTTATCTAATAACTTATTACATAGGATCTATGTACCTTTCTCTTCAAGATTCACCTTTTAACTGAGGCATTATCCTCTATGAAAATGCTTTTATTCAATGTTGGTTATGTTGTTTTCCAAATGTTGCCCATGTATGTAACAAAATAAAACATTTCAATTAAACAGAGATACACTTTATAAATCTCTAATTTTTACACTTTTTTTACTAGTACTTTACACACTTTTACTTGTAATCATTATAAAAATAATGAATATAATAAAAAGAATGCAGAATAAAAACATTATCTCATTGCATAAGAGAAAACAATCATGTAGAAGAGAAACGTTGTCAAAAAAAATTTGTAAAACAATTGACAATCTATCGCATGCCACCCGTATAAAAATAAATTTCTATCATAAAGGCGTATTTTTACGTTATCGATTCAGATACTAGAACTTTAATTTTTCACTGGTGGCATGCAATGGATTGTCAATTGTTTTGCAAATTTCTTTGACAAAGTTTCTCTTCTACATGACAGTTTTCTCATATGCAGTGAGATTATGTTCTCATTCTGTCTTCTCTTTACTCTATTAATTATTTTTATAATATTTACAAGTAATATGTTCATTTAATAAAAGTGGTAATTACATAAAAGTAAAAAGAGTGTAAAAATTACAGAGGTTATAATATTAAATTCTGCTTATTTAAAATGTTGTTTGTGTTGCATACATGGGCAACATTTAGAAAAAAACTTCAACAACATTGAAAAAAAGTATTTTTTTAGATGACAATGTCTCGCGGTTTCAATGACCTTCTCGCGGTGAGACCTGACCCGATATTACTTGTGATCTATTCCAAATAAAATTGTAAATTATGTAACGCAAGTACTATCGGGCGGATAGCTGTGCTAGATTCAATATAAATTAATAATTACATGTTTAAATTATTATTAATATTTTTTTGGTCCATCTAAAAAATGAATTTTATTAAAAAAAAAATCATCTACTTTTCAGAAAAAAACCTCACTACTTTTCGGAAAACTTTTCGGACTTTTGTCGTATACCTACGTGCTTATCTCTGTTTATTCTTTTACCCTTCTATCGCTCCTACCTACAAACATTTCGAGTATCGAAAGAATATGTGTGTTTATGCTTTGTAGTATGCTGTCGCACTCAAACACACACATATACAAGCAGGAGCGATAATTACGAAGCATAACATAAAGACGAGACCGAGAATAGGAAAAACTGTGTAGCTATATTCTGTCTCATTCTCTCGCAGGCTCAGTCCTATATGTTTGTCTCTTTTTTTTTTTTTACTAAATATCATAGCTGTTACAAAGCCTCCTACCGCTTCGTTACCTGAAGGACCGTGTTTCATTTTTTTCAAATCATTCCCTATTCTAAAGAAGTTTACACTTTAAAAATCAAATGAATCTTAGATTTATCAAGTAACAAATTAGTCCTAGTAGTTTAGAAAAGAATAAAAATTAAATAACGAAAAAAAAAAAGAAAATCAAATGAAAGCGCATTTATTTAACATAGATAACAATTGTAGGATCGTTTGAAAAACGATCTGTAGAATCAATAGCGAAAGAAAAATCGTTCGAACAAAACTCGATGAGGATAAAAAACGTGATCTGTAGAGTCCTGTGTTCGTAATGGATACATTGGTGAGAGGAATTCCTCTCCTCTTCTATCATCTCTTTCTCTCTTTTTTCTTTCTCCTGTTTCGATTCGAAGGGATTTTCTCACGGCGGAATCCCTTTGATCGCAGTCACGTATACGACCTACCCAACCGTCGAGAAAAGAAACGAAGGACCTGCCTCGACGATACCGCCTAATTAACATATGCGAAGCGAGACACGAGATCACATACACCCTTCTCTTTCCCTTTTCTTTTTTCCCCTTTTATTTACTTTTATTTCTATCTCTCTTTTTTTTCTACAACCTCTTTCCCTTTTACATACCTACGATTATGTTTCTCCATATATCCGTCAGTACGTGATTCAAATTCGTAGAACTATCCGATCGCGATCCTAGCATTAAAAAGTTAGAAACATAGAAAGAGAGAAAGGGATAAGAATAATATGAATAAAAGTAGTACCATCGAATGCAGGTATATTTTGTAGACTTCAAAATAAGTATTTTGTTGAGGAAGGTTCTTCTCCCACTTCTTTGGTCGTTCGTCGACAGAATTATTAATATTATGAAATAATTATGAATAGATAATATCAAATAAATTGTTGATATATCAAATATTGTTATTAGGTCTAGTATTGATTAATATCTTTTCTTTCTTTTTGTTCTTACAAAAAAGATTATTAAACAATAACAATATCAATTGTTACTAATATTCAATAATTTTTCTTTATAAGATTTCATTTGAATTTAAAATTTAAGAAATTTTAAGCAAAAAAAATGAAACAGTATACACAGATACGTATTTATCTTAACTTAAGTTAAATGTAAAATTGGTACAAGAGAAACAGGAATAGAAGCTTGAAGGTACAAACGAGAGGATGAATTCCAATGGTGGTTTCACTAATATTATCTAAGTTCTCCAGTTGGTAGTATGTATATACGTACTTATGTAAGTAAGTAAGTAAGTAAGTAAGTAAGTAAGTACATAAGTACGTACGTTGAACGTACGCGACTAGGAAGTAACGTAGACGCTTTATTCTCTTTTTCTATTTTACCACCTCTTTTCCACCCCCTCTTCTTCTCTCTCTCTCTCTCTCTCTCTCTCTCTCTTCTTCTTCATGTTTTACTAATTTTTTTTTCTTTTCTTGTCTTTTTCCTTCTTCCCTCACCCTCTTCTCTCTGTCTGTCTCTCTCACTCTTTTTGTCTTTCTATTTTTATTTTTTTTTTTGGATTCGTCGAGACCTCGCACGTTGCACCACGTTTTCTGTCTATTCGACGCAGCCATTTTTTTTCGTCCCAACAAAAATGCACTCCGAGAACATGACACAGTTTGGCGGTGGGGGGATGATGGTAGAAGGGTAGAACTGGGAGAAAGGGTAGAACGAAATGAAGCCATTTACTTCCGGCTAACGTTAATACGCTCACGCTTTTCCTTTTAGCTCGAACTTTTTTTTTTTTTTGGTAAAAAAAGAGATAAAGAACCCGTCAAAAAGAAAAAGAGAGAGAGAGAGAGAGGAAGAGAAATCATTCGTTATAAAATCTTTATACGCGTATTTCAGTGATTTTGTTAAAGAGAAATAATAACAAAAAAAAAAAACAAGAAGAAAAAATTACTAGTTTGAACATTAATGAAGAAATTTTTATCATTATCTCTCTCTTTCTCTGTCTATTTCACGAGGGAATTCATGTTTGCCAGCCGATAACAAAATTAGTTTCGCAGATTTTGTCTTTTCCTTCTGCTGCTACCCACCACCACCACCACCACCACATAAACTCACCCCAACCCCCATCGGTAAATTTTAGCGATAAAATTATGTTAAAAGTAGATGGAATAGGAAGGCAGGGTGGTCAGAGAAATAAATCGAATTTCTTCGGCGTTATAAAAATGTTGCTTTGTTCATTCTCATTGGAAATTCAGCCGTTCAGTTTCAACTCAGGAACGTAGGAACACGAACGGTCACCAGGTGCCACTAGGGGATCGTATTCTCTCTTCCCCAAAGAGCAGATTACGCTCGGAGCTAGCAACCAGAGCCAGTATTACTTCTCTCTTCTTTCTTCTTCTCATCCTTTTGCTCTCAATTCTCTCTATCTCTCTCTCTCTCTGTTCTTCTTTCTCATGCTGAACGAGAACCTCCTCCAATCTCATTCCACTTTCAACGTAGTCGTCGTTGGCGTTGCCGTTGCCGTTGCCGTTGCCATCGTACAACGTCGTTCGTTCTATAGCCAACGCTCGGCTCACACCATCGGCATCGTCATGGAAACGGCAAAGCCTCGAAAAATCATTTCTACTTCGAGAGTCGGTCGATAATAATAAAAAAAAAAAAAGAAAAAAAAAATATAGGAAAGAAAGAAAAAGATAGAGTAAGAAAAAAAAGGGGGCTGGGGGTGGGTGAAGGAAGAGTAAAAATAAAACTGAAAAAACTTCTTTGGATAAAAGAGCAACCAACGAAAAAAAAAAAAAAAGAAAAGAAAAACATCTTGAATCTTACCTGAAAGTGATTTTGAAAGAAAGGCACACACCGTGTGTTGGATTTTGAAAATCTTATGAGAACCATTATTCTCTTGACCAACATCTTTCTTTCTTTCTTTCTTTCTTCTTTAGAAAGAATTTAGTTTTTTGATGAGAGAACGAATCTTTGCACTTTGCGAAATTTTGGGAAGGTACACCGTGTTTGGATAGTTTGTTAAATTTGAAAAATTTGAAAAATTTGAAAAATTTTACGAGGAAATAAGGGTGGGAAGAAGAAGACAACTTTTCTCTCGGCAACGTCATCATCTTCTAACTATCTTTCTCTTTCTTTCTCTTTCGCAAGAAATCTTTAGTCGTTCGAGTTTTCTCGCTAAGGTTCTCGTTTCTACGCCGAAAACGCATTTACGGCAAAAATTTACGGTTAGTCATAACGACGACGACGACGACGACGACGACGACACGGGCGCCGAGGTCACCGTAGGAAAACCTTTATTTCCCCGCAAAAGGTTCCTTCCTTCTCTATTCTCGTCTTTTTTTTTCCTACTTTCTTTCCCTCTCTCTTTCTCTCTCTCTCTCTCTCTCTCTCTCGTTGTGTTTCATTGTCCTTTCTTCCACCCAGTGCAAAGAACTTCGCCACTTTCGGTCTCCTCGTACTCGAGACCCTTCTTCTCGCACGGTTGCGCGTCTATCTTTCCTCTTATGTTAGTGTGACAAGGACTACCGAGGAGACAAGAGGTAAAAGAGAGAAAGAGAGAGAGAGAGAGAGAAAAAGGAAAGGAAAAAAAGAAGATAGGAAAATGGAAAGAGGGAGGAAACTACGAGCGATGTCACACTCTCGGCACTTGACGCTATCTCGGTGGGTTGCTTGCTTGCTTACTTGCTTTCTATGCTATATAGGATATATATATATATATATATATACGTACTCGATATACCTGGTGTTAAACTAATATTATTAACTAGAATTTTATTAATATTTTTTTAAATATATAATCTAAAAATATTAAATTACATAAAAATTAAATAAAATATAAATTAATATCTATTAATAGATATACTTTAAATTTATTTAAAAAATATATCGATTAATAATAATATTAATAAATATTCATACACCTTCCAAAAATTCTGATCATACTTTTAATACAACTTTTAATATTATTTGTCTTTTTTTCTGTTCATTAATTTTAAGAATTATTCTAACGTCATTTGTAAATGAAAAATAATATAAAAAAAAAATAAGAAATATAAATTGTCGTTCTCATTATCGATGAAAAAGAGAGAGAGAGAAAGAGAGAGAGTGAGAGTGAGTTTTGAAACTTCAGAAGAAATATCATTGGTACAGCAGTAGCAGCAGCACGTTTCGTCATTTTCCAACGTAGTACTGCGAATAACTCGAGGACTACTACGACAACGTAGACGTAGACGTAGACGTAGATCTTAAAGTTCTCGGTGTCGGGGCGTCGTCATCCGAGCAACGACGACGACGACGACGACGACGAGAGCTCGTAAAGCATCGAGAACGTAAAAAGCCAGCTTTATACCCGGTGTGTCTCGACGATCACGTGTCGTCGGATACCGCGATAACGAGCAGGAGAGAGTGAGTTTGAAGGGTGAACACGCTAGTAGCACACCACCCTAACGACCGAATATTTTTCCTTCCGACTACCCTTCTCTCGTTCTTTCTTTCTTTTTCGTTTTCTTATTCTTTTTATCTCTAACTTTATCTATTCCTTTCTTCAACCTTCCGTGGCTCGCGATAAAACTTCATTCGCTTTTGCGATATATATGCCACTATCAGCAACCATACTGACACACGATGAGTGAGAAAGAAAGAGAAAGAGAGTTTTACCTATTTTCTCTGAACTCGATTCTCTCTCTCTCTCTCTCTCTCTCTTTCCGATTATCGAACGAAAGCGTCAGCTTGCATGAAAATTTTATACTTTGAAAAATAAACTTTGCGATTAATCGTGAAGACGTTTTCTACTACTACTACTACTACTACTACTACTACAACTAGTAAAATGTTTCTAATTTCGTTTGAAATTAAAATCGATATTTTCCCGACGATCTCCAGTTACTATCATCTAGTTTTATAAAATTAAAAGTAAAAGAAAGAAAGAAGGAAATAAGGGTGAAAAGAAAAGAAAAAAAAAGAACAAATAACCAGGGTACTAATTTGATCCATAAGTTTTGTCAATTCTCAATACAAAACCAGCATCAACAGTTCGTTGTATCATCCCCCAGGTTAGCAAAGATAAATCGGGTGCAAAGAATCCTGAAATACTTTACCGATGTCTTATCGTTGTTGACCCTTCTTCGTGTTCGACGAAGCGAGTTGATCTCTCCATCCCTTTTCTATAAGGTTAGCCCTATTTTCACGTGTTTTTGACACGGTCAAACGGCATTTTTGATCGCTTTATCATTTTTCTTTATTTCTTTCTTTTTCTGTTGTTAAGGATCGCGAACAAGGACAATTAGTTTCTTCATCGTCTAAGCTTTACTTTATTATTTATATTCTCTMTCTCTCCCTTTTTGGAAAGTTTACTCTTTCGTACGATAATCTAGAAAAGACAAGAGAAAAAAAAACGAGGGGGTGGGGGTGGCAAAAGTTCGATTCAGCAGGGAGTGTTTATTGAATTCCTATGTGATCCATTATTTGCGGCCTGCCGAATCCGAGCCCTAGAGCAATAAATCGTCCGAATCTGTGGGCCCAACAAAAGGGAGAGAGAGATGATGTTCGTCGAAGGGAAATAGAAGGGAGAGAGGGCTTGAAAATCCACGTCGACGTTGAGAGCCACCACACCAGCACCACTACCAATATCACTACCACCACCTACATAACCAGCCCTTTCCTTCTTCTTCTACTCCTCTTCCTCTACCTCCTTTTCCTACTCCTCAGTCAGGAAAACGCTCGAGGGAACTGGTTAAGCGGTACTTCGCTTGGAAGGACTCGATGCTTAAGGGCTCCTCGAGTAGTTCTCTCCTCGATCGAACGAGCCACGCTTTATTACCGAATCAGCCACCACCATCGGTAACTTCGACGAAATCTACAATCGAATTTTCTTCCTTTTTGTATTCATCGATTTTGTTTTTTTTTTTTTTAATATAATATTATTTACAGCTTGTTGTTTTAGTTACGTGTATATTACTTTTTTTTTCTTTAATCTCACCATTTGCGTACAAAAAGATTGAAATTTGATCTCAACACAATGATATTTTATATAATACGTGACGTTATATTATTATTCGTAATTTTTTGATATATAATTAATGTTATAATTTTATTTTAAGACATAACAGTATTTTTGTATAAATAATAATAATAATAATACACGATTCAATTCGTGTTTGAATTATTTCAAAATATAAATATATTCCAGAGTAAAATGATTGAAATGTGATACGATTATTAGGGTCATTAAATTCGTTTTTTTTTTTACGATTTACAAGAAGAACGTCGTTAAAAAAAAAATATAAATATATAAAGTTTCATATTTCCAATTAATACAGATATTCTATATATAATCTTTAAGACTAATCTAATTATTTATTAAAAATATGAAAACAAAATTTCTATCTCTCACGTACGTTTGAAATAAAATCCTATTCGAATTCTTCTTTGTAATTCGTGAATGAATGAATTCTTAAAAATACTTACATTTAATATTGTCTATTATTATTTAACAAACGAGTTACTGTACAAAATCATTATTCAGAATAATGTATTATGAAATTGTCGAGTGATTACTTAACGATAAAAATATGAAGAACGGCTTACGATCTCTGCTAGAGGAATATAAAAGAAGGTGCTATAACGCACAGATATACGGCCATTAATTCGTTCCGTTGTGAAATAATCGTTCGCATCACATATCGCTAAGAGATAAAAGGGAGAGAAGAGAGGATGATAGTAGTAGTAGAAGTAGTAGCGTGGGGTCTGGACCAGTTGGCACCACCCTTCTTCTCTGTTCAGTTTGGATCTTGCACAGTTTGGCATAGAACCCTTGGTACACAACGAATCAGGGTAAAGTGTAGTCGTTAGCATGCCGGTCTCTATCGTTTATCCTTTCTTAGTGGCTAACCCCTGGAAATTCTCTCTCTCTCTCTCTCTCTGTGAGCAATACGATATGCCATACGAATCCCTAGGAAAATGGTGGCAGCTTGAATCCTGAAGATTCTCTCTCACGCTTTCTATTCTCTTATCTTCTTGGATAAACCAGATAAGAAATAGGAATGAATCGATTTACGTACGTACATACGAACGAACGAACGAACCAACGAACGAACGATCAATCCTTCGTTGATACAATAGATAATAAATAAAGATAGGTGATTATAAATATCCAAAAAAAAAAACAACTTTTCTAACATAATTTTTTCATCGATCCAATTAAATTACAATATCAAAGTATAATAACATAGGAAATTTATTTGTGATATGAAAAAGATTAAAGAAATATTTCATAAACATACAGAATTTGATTGATTCCAACGAAAACGAAGAAAGAGAAACGAAACAAATAAATAGAGAAAGAGAAAGAGAGAAGAGTTTGGAGGACACAATTATAAAAGTTCGTCCTATCGATGGAGAAACGCGTGCCACCGAGAGAGCAACGAGGAAACGGACGTTCCGATAGCAAGATAGAAAATGTAAGAGAGAGAGAGAGAGAGAGAGAGAGAGAGAGAGAGTGAGTGGGTGAATGAGAAAGATAGAAATAGAGAGACAGATAAAGAGAGAGAGAGAGAGAGAGAAGAAGGGTAGAAGCAGTAGGGTGGTAGTTGCCCCGTTGAATCAAGATGAGCGACAGCGTGGATGGGGTGAGACCAGGAAGGTGGTCGGAAGCGGACAGAACCGTGGGTTGAGTTCCACGGGAGTGGATAGATGGGCGAGTTGTGAGTTATCAGGGTCGGCAGGCTCGTGGCTCTACTTGTTCTCTTTCTCTCTCTCTCTCCTGTCTGTACTAGAAAGAGAGGGGTAGATAGAAAGAGAGGGAGAGAGAGAGAGAGATAGAACTAGTGGGATAGACTGGGGTAGTTCTGGCCAGGTCCTATCCACCAGGAGGAGCTTTGGTGGGTTGGGGTGATCGATATGCTGTGTGGCAGTACGCCTCTGCCGTACAGCATGGCATGTCGACGTGCGCACCCTCCTAATTAACCCTTTTCAACGCGATGCGTGCCACTCTTCTATCTAACCCTTCCCCAACTCGACTTTCTCTCTCTCTCTCTCTCTCTCTCTCACACACTTTCTCTGTCTCTATCACTTACTTTCCTATTTCTCTTTGAATTTCTTTTTACTATTAGAGTTTACTTTTTTTCTTCTTTTTTTTTTTGCTGCTTTTAATTTTTTTTTTGTTTTCTACCTTCGTAATAATTATTCCAACCCCTATAATTTAACGCTAGCAATTTGACTCTTCGTTTAAACCCTTTTTTAATCTAACATTTCGATTATTTGAAATTTCCCGCGGAAAATCGTCATTCAAACACTTCTATGTCGAACGAACGAACGAATGGATGGATGGATAGATGGATGGATGGATGGATGGAATGGATGGATGGATGGATGGATGGATGGACAATCGGTCGACATGTCCACGATACTAGAAACTAAACCTCCTCGCGTTCGTCGTGTTCCTATCGTTTTCATTGTTGAAATATGACTCTTTTTTGTAAATCAAGATTTAAACGCTTGAACTGTGACCTCTAAAGATTGATGTCATCCTTCGTCATACCTTTTTACGTAAAATATTATAACATCTGTTTCTTATTCTTCTTTTTTTTTCTGTCTATTATTTTATATTATATATATATATATGCTTGGTATGACTAGAAAGCTGCGGTTTGTTGGTGAATGGGGATTTGTTGGTAAAGGAGGGGGGAGAGTAAGGTTAGATTAAAATACGTGAACCAAGGTAAAAATAGAAAGAGAATGAGAAAGAGAGAGAGAGAGAGAAATAGTAGAAGGGATCAAAACGATCAAAACTACCGGCAGGCGTCACGCGCCATTCAAACCCTTCTGCTTGCACCCTTGTTCTAATTCGAACCTATATATATATGATGTGTGTGAATTGACGCGAGTGAAGAGAAAGAGAGAGAGAGAGAGAGAGGGACAATAATTTTCCAAATTTTTCTAAAATAAATTAAACTACTGATGATTTATCTTATTTTTTGTGTAGGTATCCTTTTAAACAATATCCTTTGTTTTCCATTAATTTGTTGAAATGATTAGAGGGTTATTTAATTTGTTGGTGTTTACAAATCAAATCGCGATATTTAGAAATATTTATAAAAAAAAAAATGTGATTTTTTGTTTAGAAAAGAGGGTGGGGATACTTTATTATATTATAATATAAGTACAAACGTCGTCGGCATGAATTTCGATGGATATGGGCTTTATATAACGGCCAATTTATTATTACAAATTTATCGATAATCTCCCACGTGCGTATATACGTCACTCGGGAATTCGTTTGGAATGATTAATCGACACGATAAAATAATTAACGCTTAATACAATGCATTATTTACGATTTGCTATAATCATTGTGAAATCACGAGATACGAATGAGTGTGTTGTGTGTCTATTCCTCTTTGTTTCATCTTATTATTCATATTCATCCCCATACATTTATATATATATATACATTTATTTTTCTTACAAATAATTTTTTATAGAAACAAACATAATTCCTACATTTTCGACTTGCAATTCGACTTAATTTTTTTATTCTATGTGAAATTACCCCATACTCGCTTATACCACCAATTACAGAACACCCTTTACATTCTACTATTATTATTACTATATATATATATATATATATATATATATATATATATATATTTATACATTAAGATATGATAATTGTTTAAAAAAAAAAAATAGATAAACAAGAAAACTGAAAGTTCCTTTTTTTCTTTCTTATCAAGGCTTGGAAACTGTTCACCCCATTTTCATATAAAAAAAAAAGTGTAAATTATTTCTTTCCGTACAAAGATAATAATTCTTATTTATATCATCGAATATCTTTGTCAAAGTACTATTAAATATTATATTACAAAATTATTAGAAAAGTAAAATAAAATAAAATAAAAATAAGAAAAATAAATTTTAAATTTTAACATCATACGTTTTAAAGCTACGAATGAACGAACAGATAACGAAAAAAAAAAAAAAGAGAAAAAGTGTTAGGGAAATACGGCAAGAGAAAGAGAAAGAGAGAGAAAGAGAAAGAGAGAGAGAGAGAGAGAGAGAGGAGTAGCGTATGGTAATGGCGCGTAATACGATCTGATTGCATTTATGATGAATGGGGGATTCGCTTGGGAGGGTTTGGGGCGCGTGTCGAGTCGGGCAGTTGGAAATTCTGCTTGCGGTTTAATGACAGCGCCATGGTTGGTCCGCGTACGTTCATTCGTACGAGCCATACACAACCAACCCCTCTTACTCATCCCTCTTATCCCTTCTCTCTTTAGTTCCCTGATTGTATCTTCGTCCGGAACGAGAATGTGAGAGTAAGAGAGAGAGAGAGAGAGTGAATGCTGAGATGATGCCCATGGAAAATCGCGTACACTTTTATATGATGCTTCTTTTCGTATCTTCTTCTTTTTAAAATTATTTCTTTTTTTTATTTTATTTATGTATAAGAACGTATATACCAGCATCCGATAATTACAGGGCAGGTATTCGTTACATGCGCAAACTGACTATTCCTATCTTATATATTATTCTTGAAAAGAGAAACAAAATAAATAATAAAATGGTAGAAAGAAAAAAACGCTTATCACAGGTGATTTCCTTTTTTTAATAATCAAAATAAAAAGCTAATATACAGATATTAAAATGAGATAGATAGAGAGAGAGAGAAAGATAGCGAATGTTTTATTGTATATTTTATTTGTTTTTGGCGAGACTTACTACATTACGGTATTTTCAAAATATATTTAGTGTATTTTAATCTTTAAGATATATTATAAACAAATTCAACACTTTTATATATTATAATAATAATAATTATTATTATTAGTTAGCGTTAGGAACTCGAAAGTTCATTGTCGCAAATACCAAATCCCGCCATTATATTATAATTATAATTATTAATATTATATATAACTCTATATATCTACTATATATAGTTATATTATTAGTATACTATAAGTATTATAGTATATATAATAATTATAAATACTATATATCTACTATATTATATAAACTGTATATAGTTCATAATATATATATATATTAATATATTATAATTATATATTATATATTTAATATTTAATATAATTATATCCCAATAGTAGAATTATTTTATTTTTTATTTCTTTTATCTCATCTATATTAATTCGATCATTTTAATAATTTTTGCATCCGGTTTGCATCAGGGTTTCTAAATTATTTCCAAAATAATTGATTTGCGGTCTTCTCTCTCTCTCTCTCTCTCTCTCTCTTTCTCTCGTGTAACATAAAAATTACATTACATTATATATATATACCTTAGTTTCAACAATTTTGTTTTCTTCTTCTTTCACATTTTTTATTTTAAACGTAGAAAGACAAAAGAGAGAGAGAGAGAGAGAAAAAAAAAGAAAAAGAATTTCACCTTTGGGTTTTAACAGGTCGATTCTTTCACACGCGACTTCAAGTGAGACGAGTGGAAACGAGAGGGGTAGTTTTCTCTCTCTCTCTCTCTCTCTTTCTCTCTCTTTCTCTCTCTTTCTCTCATCGTTTTTCCATCCCTTCGGGATTCGTTTTCGAGTTCAACGATGCGCGCTCTCGATAACGATTTTACGAGGCACGCCCTTTCGTAGAGAAGACGACGACGACGACGACGACGACGACGACTACAACGAGGAAGAGGTAGAGGAGGAAAGCGTCGTCATTTTACCTCACCTATCATGGAATCGAATCTGGTTTGGTATCGTTCAACGAGTAGCACCGGTAAAGTTGTGTTCGTATTACTCAAACGTATTTACGGAAGAGAGAATCCGTGAAGAATCGTCTATCAAACGTAAAAAAAAAAAAAAACAAACTTATAGTATACATAGTATCATTTTGTGATCCAATCGAGAATAAAAAAAAGAAATGGTCAGTGTTTTATTATTTATAAGAAAAAGAAGAAGAAGAAGAAACAACTAGACGATGTAATAATGAATTACAGAATTATTTACAATAATCCTGATTTTTTTGTAAACATAGATCAGTTCATTTGATTTTTTTTTTATTATTATTATTTTTGATATAATTTGCTTAAATGAAAATTGAACAGAACTTGTATGCAATGGATAGAAATTAGATAAATAGATTAGAAAAAATTGCATATCACTGTTATAAAAAAAAAAAAAAAAAANAAAAAAAAACTTTATATATTAACTTGAGTTGTAGTTTATTTATTATTATATATTAATTATTATTTATTTATTTAATTATATTATTTTATTATATATTTTATTATATTTTATTATTAGTTAATTATTATTATATATTAAGTTAAGTAGTAGTGAGCATTAAAGTCCCTACATATTTTAATATCCACTATTAATTTAATTAGGATAGTCAATACATTTTTGTTTCTCATATTATTATTTAATAAAATACTGTAACAAGACAGAATTGTCAAATGTCGTAGATTTGATCTTTCAAAAAATTACATATCTTATATAAATATTAATCACAAAATTATACATTTATAGTTTTCTAATACAATATTCTATCAATCCACTAATCAGAAGACTCCATGATTTAGGCAAAACACTTTTGATCAACTTGAAATTCTTAGTTTAATTTTAATAAATATATTTAATGATTGTAAAAATGATTGTAGAGTTTTTAATTTTTGATAAATTAGCAAAAAAAAATAATCTTAGTTGAAAGAACATAATTCTACTTTATAATTGCAAAGAAAAAAACCATGGAATCTAATTTATTGACAACTGGTGAATAATAAATCGTCAGATAAAGATCACATCGTTCTTATCAACAACCAATAAATAATAGACTACTGTTCAATCAAAGAATACAGAAATATACAGAAGCTCACAAGAAGTTCACTTTTTTTCCAAACCAGATTCATCTTACCATTAGTAAGTACTGTAACCTAACGTGGGCATAGTAGGTACTTTAATACAGTATTCTTTGATAATAAATCAGAGTTAAACATCTTAAGACGAACCCCATGAACATGTTTGCATAATATGTATAATAAAATAATGAATTGAACTTATATAATGTTAATTGCTAAGAATTACAAATTTATTATTAGTAATATTAACGTATTATATATAAAAAAAAAAAAGAATAACATACAAATGAAATATACTTATATATCATTAAATACATATTACTTAATTATTATATTATCGATAATAAAATATCAACAAAAGTAACTTCCTATAATCGTTTAATGTTTGTATTGAATTGTGTGAATTAATTGAACAAAAATATAAACATAAGGAAGGAAGAATATAATTCTATGTATTTAAAGAGATGGTAACAAAATATAAAAAAATAGAAAATACTTAGCTAAATAATATGTGTACCTTATCTATGGGTCTTATATATAATTCTTCAAGAATTTGTAGTTGTTATACATTTATATATATATATACATGTGTATATCAATAAGGATAATTATTACATTTGTATGTCTCTAATCTTCTTGAATTTTTATTGCAATAATAGAGAAGGAATGAATAAGTAGAACACTATAATGATAATTCCTCTCATAATGTTCAGATAAAGTATTGAACATCCGTCGGAATGTTATAAACTTGATAAACAGCAAGCAATACTTTTGTAAATACACGATTATTCTTGTATATAAACAAACATTCATATATAAATCTATTTACATAATGCATTTTGTTCAGACCCAAACGCCATGTGGATTTTTACTTGTGGGTACTGCTGTTTCTAACTGTCTAGGTGATCCTATCATTTTACGTGTACTTCCTGGTTTATAGGCACCTAAAGATAAAGAGTAAAATATAATCAATTAATTATACATTAACAATGGCGGGATTTGGTATTTGCAGCAATGAACTGTCGAGTTCCTAACGCCAACTAATAATAATAATTATTATTATTATACATTATATTTGATAGTAAATAATCTATTTATACAATCAGACAATATATACCTTCAAGTAAAGATTTCACTTGTTCATCTTGACAAGCAACGGTTAAACTTTGTAAATTCGCCTCTTTCATATCAGCAACTAATCTCTCAACTTGTAATTTTTTTTCTACAATCGCTGTCTCCAGACTAACTATTTCAAGTTTTAACGATTCCGCACATTGCGATGCTAACTCGGCAGATCGTTTAGCTTGTTCTACTTCATTCTGAAGACGTTCAACTTCGTTGATTATTTTTCGTTCAATTATTTGACGCTCATCTGTTTCACGATTGGTATTGTGCTGTTCTACAGTAAGTTCCTCCATGATAAATCTATCATATGAAACAAATTATTAAAAAAGAAAGTTAAATATATATATATATATATATATATATATATATATATATATATATATATATATATATTAAACGGAATGTTAATAAATTCAAAGCTTATATTTTTACCTAATTTTATTTTTACATTGAAGTAATTCCGTTTCACAATTAGCTAGCTTTGATCTGAGAAGTGTTATCTCCGACTTTAATGTTTTCTCTTGCTGCCTTACAATTTCACTTTCTTCTTCCACATGAGCTAATTCTTTGAGCTTTATTTTGTTTATGTAAATTATAATAAATTCATCTTTAAATATTCAAAGACATACACACAATGTTTATGTTTCAAATAAATAAATATATATATATATATACCTGATCTTCTATAATACGACCGTTAGCTTCAATGCGATTTAATTCTTGTGAAATGAAATCCATTTGGTGCATTTGTTCTCTATTTTTAGTTTCCCAATATAATATTTCTGCATCGAACTGAAATCAATAAATAATACGAATATATATTTAAGTTTGTAGAATTATGTATTGTTATATTGACTTACTTTAGTGAGATCAGCTTGTTGTGCACTAATAGTATCTCTTTGTTTATTGACTAGTCTAATAAGATCAACATAACGTTGGGTATAAGCAACTGTCATCATATTTTGTGTTTGACCAGATAATTGAGCAATTCCTTGCGTTTGACTTTTTGTATCTTGAAATTCCTAAATATACAAATGTATCACACATACACATTAAAACTATAAACTATATTTTCTTTTTAATTATACTACCTGAATTAAATTTCTTTTCAATTTGACAGTGTTGCTAGATGATGGTTGTTCTTCTTTATGAATATTTAAAATATTACTGTTTGTGCTAGGAGCAAATTGTGATCTTGCTGGACTATTTAAATTTGGTGGTGGTGGATCTCTATATGGTGGTAATGTTCGTAATGGAGGAGATGCTGGTCCTGGAGGATCTCTATAAGGAGGAACTTCCCTTATTTTTTTCTGAGATAAATGCGTATTAACTAGAAAATACAAAAGCATTCAAAATTAATTATAATTAAAGTCATAAATTCTTATGAAATAGTTCATTAATCAAAAATATTAGCTTACTATCAGGATTAGCACCTCGCGTTGGAGACGGTGGAATATTTTTTCGAATATTTAATTCTTTGTTTTTAAAATGGGGTGTAGGTTGAACAATAGCAACATTTTCCATTTGAACCTGTAATAAAATTACAAATTATTAAATACACATGTTAACTAAAGAATTTATCAAAATAATATATTAGTTTACATCAGCATTATTCTCAGTAAGATTTCCTTGAAATCCAGCAAACGTTAATGATTTCCTAGTATCACGATTTCTATCTAGACCACCACCTTGCTGTAATTCATCAAAATCTGAATTCAAATTAGTTGGAGTAGTTTTAGAATCCTCTTGAACATTATTCGTTGCACCAACTTCCGCTGACATATTTGATGTTCCATTTATCCGTGTTCCATGTGTTATACGTGATGTTGATGATCCTGGATTCTTATTGTTATCAGTAGAACGTCTCAAAATCAGCTGGACTTCAGAAGAATATTCTCCCCATTTTAATAAAATCTGTTTTTAGAGATATTACTTTAAAAGATTTATCATACCAATAAAATATTGTATATTCTTTAACTTTCTGTAATATTTTATACCTTAAGAGGGTTTTCATATGGTGCTAAAAGTCGTTCATTAGTTCTCCAACGTTCAACTAAGGTAAATCTACCGGTTTGTGCTGTTGCATGTGCAAGTGCGTACACAACATCCTAAAAGCAAATAATTATTAAAATGCTTTAAATATTGTTTCATTATATAATTATAAAAAAATGTATATCAATATCTAATATTCTACAACATACATACATTGTGTTTCACAACAAACCTGACAAGTTGTATTTTCTGTAACTCCGCACACAATACGTTGTATTCCTTCCACCCATACTTTCAGTTCCATTACGTTAGCAGTATATATATCCAAGTATATTTTGCATTTCTAAATTATATCTAACTATAAATCCAAACTAGTATATCCTTTTTTTATTTTTATCTTTAAAACTATTTATTTGTTTATTCTGAAAAGACATTCTATCAATTTAAAAGAGTATTTACACACTCTCTTACCTTTTTATAATAATAATATTAATAATAATAATGCTTGAAAAAATATTTACAAATTGATTACTATAAATTATAAGAGAATCTAAAATAATAACTTAATTGCATATTTTTGTTTATAAAACCAGATCTCTCTACCACGATACAAATGGCTATAGAAAGACTATTTCAAGTAAAAAAGAAAGAGCGCCTCACGATACAAAAAAATTGTACTAAAGCCATGTGTACGAACTACGTAGTAATTTTCTGTTGCACAGATGCACTAACTGATGGCATAAAAAAAGATGCACTTGCACGTATCCACTAAATTACAAATTATTTATCAAAGAATAACTGTCAAAATATATAAAATAATAATGACATTAATTATTATTAATTATTAAAATAAATTAAATAATTTTTCCTATAGTATTTATTATATGTATGTGTGTATGAGATGTTTCGTTTTTAAATTTTCGCGCGCAATGATATTATTGGTTATGATGTATAGTTACGGAATACGTAACTAAACTTTTATAAGTGACTGAAGAAGAAAGGTCGTAAATTATATTTCATACATCTTTATAATAAAATCGAAAGAAAATGAGTCTGTGGGTAGATAAATATCGGCCAACAACATTTTCTAAATTAGATTATCATAAAGAACAAGCGGAATATCTTAAAAATATGGTAACTGTCAAGAAATTGTAATATGCCGGACAGGCAAACACAGTTGGACTTTGTTTTTGATTGTATAGCATTCCCGCCTTTTTCTTTATTTTTGATAATATTTAGTTTATAAAAATAATTAAAACGTAACGTCATATAAATATAGCTTCAGTAAATGCACGTACTTGTAATCTGTTAATTATTTATAATGTATATATAAATATAAATAACATTTTATTTATAATAAAAGGTACACAAAGGTGATTTTCCACATTTGTTAATATATGGACCTTCTGGTGCTGGAAAGAAAACTAGAATAATGTGTATTTTGAAAGAATTATATGGTTCTGGTGTTGAAAGATTACGAATGGAAAATATGAGTTTTGAGGTATAATGTTTATTCAGTAAATAATTAACTATTAATTGTTAAATAATATGTTGATTACATTTCTTCATGACATTGTTACAGACACCTTCGAAGAAAAAATTGGAAATAATGACTATAAGTAGTAATTATCACATAGAAGTTAATCCCAGTGATGTAAATATATACGATAAAGTTGTTGTAATGGATTTAGTTAAAATGACAGCACAAACTCATCAGATTGATTCATCTGGACAAAAAGAATTTAAAGGTATAACATGTTAAAACAAATGCTAAGTGAAAGTGTAGTTTGATAAATTATTTGATTTTTCAAATAGTGGTTTTGTTAACAAACGTGGATCAACTTACAAAAGATGCACAACATGCACTTCGTAGAACTATGGAAAAGTATATTGCTACGTGCAGATTAATTCTTTGCGCAAATTCTATATCTCGTGTATCACCAGCTATTAGATCTCGGTGTCTAGGAATACGTGTTTCTGCACCAACAATAACAGAAATTAAATCTATTTTACAATCAGTATGTAAACGTGAAAGTATAACTTTACCGGATGAATTTGCTACCAGACTTGCTAATGCTAGTGGAAGAAATCTCAGAAGAGCAATATTGATGCTAGAAGCTTGTAAAGTTGAACAGTATGTACAATTTAAATATTTTTAATTAATCTAATAATTCAATTTCTTTCTTCCAATAACAATTTTAATGTTGTTACAATTCAGGTATCCATTTACTGCTAATCAAAAGATTTCTGAACCTGATTGGCAAACATTTATTCGTACTACAGCTAATATGATGATAACAGAACAAACACCAAAGAAATTATTAGACATTAGAAAAAGACTTTACGAATTGTTAACGCATTTAATACCTTGCGATGTCATTCTTAAAGGATTATTACAGGAATGTATAAAAAATTGTGATTTTCAATTAAAAAGTGAAATAATATTCATAGCCGCAGAATATGAGCATAGAATGTTGAACGGATCAAAACCTATTTTTCATTTGGAGGCTTTTATTGCTAGGTTCATGGCTGTATATAAAAAATTTATGGATTCCTCTCTCGAAGATTTTATATGATTCTAAATTATTTAATCAAAGCTATTGATATAAAAGATCGAAACAATGATCTATTTTAACCATGAAACATTATGTAATTATAAATGTTTTATTATTTACAAAAGGTCCGAAATATATGAAGTATTTTGTAATTGAGAAGAGTACAATTTTGGCATTGTGGTCTTAACATAAAATTCGCGTTTTCGAAATTTCTTCTACAATAATTTTTCTAAATAAATGAACACACACACATTGAAAGTTATTTAGAAATAAACATTAACGAATAAGAAACAATAATACAGAAGAATTTAGAAATAATGTATCTCTATAATAACTTATTTTATTTCATACAATACTAACATTATAGGATGAGATGATATGATGCACATCCATAAATAACAAAGAATTTCTAAAAAATAAATAAATTCTCAATTACTGCACTTAGTTTCAGTGCTTTTTTCTTTTTACAAAGCTGCTAAAACAATGGCAGAAATAGCTGCTAAAGCAGTTACAGCATAGCCCGTTGAATATACTTGTTTAATTGTCAGAAACATTCCTAAATCCCAAGCCTGTAATTATAGAACATAGATAAGATTTATTCTAAAAATAATGTTCTATTTTATTGCTATCTATATTGCACAACCAATTATCATATTTTTTAACTTCTTACCAAATGTCGAAATCCATTGAATGTATGAAACGTAGCAGGAAATGCAAGTAATGTTTTACTTACAAAGAGTAAAGCTACGGGTAAATTTAATTCATTTATGAGTTCTATAACACAAGGTATTCCACCTGGTACGAATAGAGTACCTGAAATATACAAGAAATAAAAGATATTTTTATAATAACATTAAACAAAATAAATATCATCAAAGTGTATTAATATTTAATATAAAATTATGTGTACTTACCAAGTCCTAAAAACATAGCATAACTTGACAATATTATACCAGTTGTACGATGAGATATAGAAAGCAATGATGTTAATTGCACTTGATAAATAGTCAAATGTGGTGACATTGGTCTCTTAAGACGCATATTCCTTTCATCATATGTTTCACAGACATTACTGTTAGCACATACTGGTTGTGATAATGATGTAGTTAGTGAACTGTAACATATTGAATTTTAATTTGATTTGTAATATGCATTATTTATTTATCATTTTCTTTAATATAAAAAGTATGGCATTTTAATATATATATTTATATATTAATTTTAATATGAATGATTATTTTCATAAATATACAAATAAATAGAGATGTATTAATGTTTGGATAAATTATAAAAATGAATCATAATTGACAGTCAGATGATCAAATAGCATAACATTATATAATTACGTAATACATTAATACTCACTTGCTTGTAAATAAACCTCGAAAATGTTGAAAACCAATACCTCGTCGACAAATAAGTCTAAAAACATATTTTAATTAATATTTAAAGGTTTGATCAATGAAATCAAATGAATTAACATATAATACCTAGTATAACATAACGCCATGGTTGTTTAAATTTATTATCTCGTGTCACCAAGGTGCTAGATATTGTAGAATAAGAGATTTAGATATAGATTACTTTTTATTTTGTCGCGCGTAAAATATTTCATCAATTTGTATCAAAAAAAAAAAAGTACATACAAGTAAGACAAGAACCACCTCTTCTTTAAATATTTGCTGGATAAAGTACGAAAATGTACCATAAGCAGTATTGCCAAACGTCTAGTCAAAAATATTCTTTACAATAACATATATTACATGATCAGATGATTGAAAAGATGTTTATTTGTATTTCTTATAATTTGTACATATTTATCATAAATTTGAATGATTATATAACACTTATTTAACAATAATATTTTTAAATTAATATATATATATATATATATATATGATATAACGATGAGTTTCTGTAATATAACTAAAGTGAAGTCAATTGAAGAACCATAATATTTTGAAAATAAATGTTAAATATTATTAAAATAGAAAGTAATTTTATAATATTAATATTAATAATATTAGAATAATATTCTTGAAATATAAATATAATTGTATATATCAAATAAGGTAAAAAAGAAAACATATATAGTATTTATAGATGGCTCTTAGTAAACTAAGAAAATATAAGCAGTTCGATTCTTGTATCATTTATATATTTCATTGTGATACCAACTTGACAGATTTTTTTTTTGCCTTATGGTCGTCGAATGTCGAGAGTTGTGAAAAGAATCATATTCATTAAACAGTATTGAACTCTATCGAAAATTTGACGCATTTTACTGCTATCTTTAGTTTTTAAGGTAAGATATTAATATTACGTCAATTGTTTTTACATTTTTAATCATTTCAAATACATAAATCATAAAAAAGTATTGTTACTTCGCAAAATGTAAATGAAGCATTGTTAATTTATGACGTTTTATTCTTTTCATAATTTTTTTTCGAATCCATTTTCTCATAGCGTTAGTCAAATATAAATATCGTTTATACTTTAATATTCGTAAGAAGACATATTATTATTGTACGGAGTATTTATGATAGTTTAATAATATTAGAATTAATATCATAATGCGGTATACGCGTCCTTAAAGGATAATTTAATAATATTTGTGCGTTCATTTTGAAAATAATCTTGGGGAGAAAAGAAAAAAAAATAAAAATAATAATAATAATTTTAACGTATACATGTATCAAGTGTAATCTTGTGTAATCTTGTGTAAATATCTATATTTATATTTGATTATATTAACAATTGTATGTATATGTAATATTAACGGATTTAAATCCATTCTTATGTACATGTTTTGGATTATTACAAGAAACATTTTCATTTATTATTTATATATATATATATTATCTTTATATTTTTATATTTAATTCAAGCTAACTTTTATTATTTATCCATGTGAGATGATTATATGAAAAGTTGAAATAGTTATTTTGATAATATTAGGCAATATGAAAAAGTTGTTAAAATTGTTTTACAAGATTTTGTAATAATAATTTCATAGATGATTGTTTGATTGGAATCAAATATTTAAATACAATGGAGGGTCCACTGCAAGTAAAGGATTCAACTTCTGCTACTGCAGAACCAGTTAAATCTGAAGGAATTGTACAAAACTCGGATAACAATGAACGAAACGAAGAAGCAG
Source organism: Polistes dominula (assembly GCF_001465965.1). Next base: position 974,463 of record NW_015149002.1, read on the forward strand.
CTTCTCCGCCACCAAATTGCAGTATATGTCTTGGGAAATTAATCAACACATCATTTACAGACAGTTGTTTACATCAGTTTTGTTTTAATTGTTTATTACAATGGTCTAAAATAAAAACAGAATGTCCGTTATGCAAACAAACCTTCAAATCAATCATACATAATGTGAGATCAGAAGAAGATTATGATCAATATCATGTACCACGCGAATTTGCAAATCAACTTCCACAACCTGCTATGACAATTCATCATTTGGATGATGATTTTGAAGATGCTAATTGGGTTATCAATCAACAACGTCGTTTCATCTACGGGTAGAATATAATTTATTTTTTATCTTACTTAGACTATTATTCTATAAGTTTATTTAGTAAAATATAAATAATATATCAAAGTTATCTTTTATAAAAATATATATTCAAATATATTTAATATTTTGGTAACTTGAACAATATATTGATAATATTTGATAACTTTGGTTTTAACCTAACCTTTATAGAACAACAATGCCTGATAATCATCGTCGTTTTATCCAAAATGCTGAATTACAAGAGGCTACAAGAGATCGTTTTTACGCTTTACTATCAGAAGTACCAAGAGATGATCCTAGAAGACGAATTAATCCAACTTTACGTCGTACTATATATACACATGGAATATGGGCTACTTCATTACCTGGACGTTTTCAAGAATGTAGTGCTGATTACTATCGGTAGATATTTTGATATGATCTTTATTTTTTTTTCTAAGTTTATAATAAAAACTAGTTCAATATATAAATTATATTTTATAGGAGATTTCCAAGAGAATTGGATCGTCTTGTTCCATGGTTAAATAGAGAATTACAAATATTAATTAGTAACAGACCAAGACATATTCCACATGTTTTAAGAATTATTATGAATGCATTAACAATTCATGATATTAGAAGTCTTCAATTTCAAAATATTGTACGGCCATTTTTTGGTGTACATACTGAACATTTCATACACGAATTATTTAATTTTGCAGGAACTAATTATGATATAAGTTCATATGATCAAGCTGTTACTTATTTATATCAAGGTTTATATATATATATATATATTTATATTGTGTGTGTGTGTGAATTGTTTTAATAATTTACTGAAAACAATAATAAACAAAAAAATGTATATATTTTGTGACAGGTTTATCATCAAGAGAATACGTTCCACATGTTGTTTCACCTGTATCTAGTAACAGTAGTACTTCTTCCGATGATTCAGATGTTCATGTACTTGACGAAGCAATTGACTTACGTGTGAATACTGAAATACCTGGTGTAGTACCACTTCCAATTAATATGCCTGGTAATTATAAACAAATAATTATTTTCAAAATGTTCTAGCAAATATTAATATAATATTGAATTACTTTAGGACCTAGTACTGTTGCACAAGCTTTCCCTTTAGAAGAACCATATACTGTACCAGATGTTTTAACAATATCATCTGGATCTTCGGATGATGAATGTGAAGTTATTTGTTATGTCAAACCTCGTCATGAAAGAACACCTGAAATTATAGAATTAGACTCTTCTGATCCTGAGGATACTAATGCAGTTTATGTAACTAACAATAAAACTGAGTAAGTTTATTTTACATGAACTTTTTAAATTCAACTATAATGTATTTGTTTGAACTTAATGATATTATTTTGGGTAATTAAATGATTATTATTTAATTTAACAGGTCTGTACGAAATTCTCTTACAGAAGATGTTCCTCAAGCTAGTACATCATTTAGTTCTAAAAAGGAATTACCTAATAAGACAAATAGTGAAATCTTTATGGCAAGTATTTCAGAAAGTTCATCTACTTTGAGCGATGATTCGTCGGATAGTGATTACAATCCTAGAAGAAGTAGAAAATGTCGTGGTCATGTAAAAAAATCGTCGAAGAAAAAGATTAATAATAAAAGGCGTAAACATGGTAATGCCAAACGTCGTAAAAGAACGGACAGAAGTGTATCAAGTGTATCATCAGTTGAAAGTGATTTTAGAAATAAAAGTAGTAGTAGAAGAAGCAGTCAACATGGAAAAACAAAATTAAGTAGTTCTAGCGAATCTAATTTGGATGAAGATAGGAAAAAGAAATTGAATGAAACTAAATCAAGAAAAGAAAGCAATTCTTCAAATAAAGCTAAGGTAAAAGTGCGTAGGGATTTAATCAAAAAAGAAGTGAAATACAAGGAAAATAATATCAATAACATTAGTAGTAGTAGCAGTAGTAGTAGCAGTAGCAGCAGCAGCAGCAGTAGCAGCAGTACTAGTAGCAGTAGCTGTTGCAGCAGTACCAGTACTACTAGTATTAGCAGCAAGACTGGTGCTAATAATACTAGCAGTAATATTAATACTAATAGCAGTAGCAATAGATGTTACAACAGTACTAGTACTAGCAGCAGCAGCAGTAGTAGTAGTACTAGCAGCAGTGAAACATCCAATGAAAGTAAAGAAGCACGAAAATATGAACCTGTTAAACAAAGGTTAAGAACTATAGATGGTAATAATAGTCCGCCTGTATGGGTTTTAAAATATGTTACTGATAAAACTGAAAAAGAAAACAAAAATAAAGATAAATCACGATCAACGACTGATACAACATCATTAGATGATTCTCGTCGAAAGAACTACAAATATAGGAAAAATAAACGATCTAGAACCAGAAGTACTAGCAAATCTCCACATATACCGAAAAAGACCAGAAGATCTACCCGTAAAAAACGGCAAGTTCATAAATATAAAACTGAATATGAAAGTGAAAATAAAGATATGTTGTTAAATGAAATGTTATTAAAAAGAGAAAGTAGTAGTACACGTTCCAATAGTCAAATTAGCAATTATTCAGATAGTTCATACAAAAAATATAAAAGAAGATCAAAACATTCATGTAAAGATAAAAAGACAAGACGTTCTCGTAGCAAATCTCGTAACAGATCTCGTAGCAAATCTTCTAGCAGGTCTCGTAGCAGATCTCGTAACAGATCTCATAGCAGATCTCGTAGTAGGTCTCGTAGCAGATCTCATAACAGATCTCGTAGCAGATCCTATAGCAGATCTCGTAGATCTCGTAGCAGATCCCGTAGCAGATCTCCTAGTAGATCCCATAGCAGATCTCGTAGCAGTTTTCGTAGCAGATCCCGTAGCAGATCTCGTAGCAGATCTTCCACCTCTAATTCAAGTTCATCAGATACAATTGCATCATATAATAGTGAAACATGGTGGAAACATTCCGATTCTAAAAATAATTTATGCAACGAATGGAAACGTACAGCACGCATGAGTCGTAGAAAAGTTAAATATCGAAACTCTTTATCAAAAATGAAATCTAAAATGGAATTGTCACATGCAAGGGGGCATTATAGTTCTAACTCGGACTAATTTTGTCATAAAACTTAATAATCTCTTTTCTGAAAAAAAAAATATATATATATATAAGGTTTATTTATCACACTATTACAAGATATATCACAATAAATGTTTTATTATTTAAATTTTATCTTGCTATGACAATTGTTTACATTGCTACAGTTTTTAAATATGTTAATTAATTAAATGAAAAGATGTTGAAAATAAAAAAAGAATTATTTTTTATTATTCATCGGTAAATATTTTTTTCGTTCACTCCCATAATTATTGGCTTTATTAGTTCATTATTATTAAAAAAAAAAAAAAAAAAAGGAAGAGAAAAGAAACATTTTGATAAATTTGTCCAGATTTTCTTATAAATATATATATACACAGTTTTATTCTTCCGGTTATCCGTAAAGTTCGTAACGATTTAAAACAAAAATATATATATAAAATAAATATACATTAGTATATTTTGATATTTATATATCTAATATATATTTATAAAATGTTACGAACTTTTCCTCGATTCATTAATTCAAGTAATCCCTCAAATTGCTAATGGACGCATTTCTTTTATAGATTATTATAATCACTATTATATTAATGTAATAATCTTATACGATATATAATTATCGTTTATATAGATATTTATGAATATGGTGTAACATAAAACATGTCATTTATATATAAGGATATTTATAAAAATTAACAAAAGCAAAATGTACTGATATATTAGTCGATTATAAGTATATGTTTAAACTTATGTAATAAAGTATAATTATATATAGAATTATACAATAGTAATCGAAAAAAAATTCAAATATTATTGTTCTATATTATCAATAGGAAATAATTAAGCGAAAATATATATATATATATATATATATATATATATATATATATATCGCAATATGATTCACAATGAAATGATATAGCATTTATAATAAATACTATCTGCAGAATTTCTTTAATGATTATTTTTTAATACAGTTATTAAGAGAAAAGAAAAAAAAATAAATAATATAATAATGCACAAGTTGCATAAATGTAAATGCATGAATACAAAATTATAAATAGAGTAATTACAAAAATACACATAATTATTATTAACAATGTTACATACAATGAAAATAATCTTTGGAAATTTCATTTTTTTTTTTTTTTTTATTAAAACAAAGTTATTCCTTATTTACGATTTTGAAATAATAATATTATTAAGTTGATTAACAAGAAGAACGTTTTCATACTAAAATATGATGATACTAACTAAAGTTATAATGTATATAAGTTTTGCATATCTATTTTACAAAAATTAATGAATGATAAAAAAAGAAAATATAAAGAAATTAAGAGGACAAATGGACATAATAAGTTTGAATAATGTTTATCAATATTTATGTGAAATAAAATTAATTGATTAAATATTTATATAAATGAAATATATTTCTTAAAACAGGTCAAAATTAAAAATGAATTGATTTAATCATTTGATATTGAATTATTTCATTAGAAAAGAAATTCATTATTAAAGTTTTATTCATATTTACATAGTTACATTCTATATGTGTATATTATTTTTGTTTTCATTTTCCAAAATTACACATTCATCTTTATAATCTTATATTAAATAATAATTTATCATGTATTGCTTTATAGAAAAATCTAAATACTGTTTTCCTATACAACGTGATTCCCAAAGAAATAAGCATATATACAGTTTCATCTTTTAATGCAAATAATGTAATGAATACATATGTAAATGATAAACATAAAGACACAACTATATGAATTTTGCGAGTGATAATTTTGATATTAAATATAATTTTATTATTTATGATTATAAGAATAATGGAAAATAAAAATAATAAAAAAAAAAAAATAAAATAACAAAATGTTTTATAAGTAGAATAGATAATAAACTATGAACACACGCTGATGTCATGTATTATGTATGTATGTATATATATATAATGCTATTTCTTTGTAACAAAAAAAAAATTATCTTTTTCTTTATAAATTAAATAAAGTATAAAAACCAAGAATATAATAGTAACATTTAATAATATACAAAATAAAAGCACAAATGGTGTGCCATAATGGTTGTAACAATTAGATAAACTCTTTCAATTGAAAAGTTTTATTTAAATATAAAACAAACACTAGCTTATACAAAATATTGATTATTTATTTACAAATATTACAATGTTTTTTTTTTCTAAAAAAAAAAAAAACAATTATGAACATTCTTTTATTTTTCTCTTCGAATGGTTGCATAATTTTGACAATTACATGAAAGAAAATAATGCACATACAATATTTCTTTTTATTCATGTAAAATGAATTCCTTCAGCATTGAATGCATGTAAAAGACTGAAAAGAAAAGATGTTATATTTGATATGACTTTTAATTATAGATATATGATCATTTTTACATACCTGATAAAATCATCAATATCCATAGTCCTAGCTCGCTTTTCTTCTGCTTTAACATTTACCAATATTCTACTTATTATTTGTTTTATATCAAAATCTTCTGGTACAGTCTATATTTGAATAGAATAAAATGAATAAATAAATTTGAAATAAAATCAATCTTACAGAATAAAAATGATCAATACCTTATTGTGTAAGCTACAATGAATTTTATAATTTTTTTCTAACATTGTTGTTACAGTTGTTTGTTTAAATGCCGCAGCAAGTGTTTTATTCTTTCTAACAAATGCAATCCTTGTTAATCCATCCCATTCCGTATAATTAATCGGTGGTGGTGGATTTCGTGGTTCTATTCTAACTACATTAGATTCTACTTTTGGTGGTGGTCTAAAATTATTCTTTCCAACTTTCATTAACATATCTACGCGTGCTAAAAGTTGTGTATTAATACTGAGACGACAATATAATTTGTCACCTGGTTGTGCAACCAAACGTTCTGCAAATTCTCTTTGAAACATAAGTATTGCACACCTAAACAAAACAAAAAATTAATTCATAATAAAATATAACACACAACAACACGTGGTATATAATTAATTACACGATAATAGCATTTAAATTTAAATTAAATATATAAATATATGTATAATTACCTAAATATAGGTCGATGCAAAAGTAATTTGAAAACTAATGGAGATGAAATTTGATAAGGAATATTAGCAATGCACAAATCAAAAAATGGCAAATCTATTTTCAATACGTTTCCCACGATTATTTGTAATTTTGATTGATAAGGTGTTCCTTGAACACGTTTTTGCAATTCCGCAACCATTCTTGGATCCAATTCACATGCTATTACTTTTTTTGCTTTATCTAACATTTTAACAGTCATATTTCCAGTACCAGGACCAATTTCTAATATAACATCAGTTGGTCTAATAGCAGCTTTTTCAACCATGTTTTGTATAATAAGTGGATTTTTTAAAATATGTTGACCAAAATCCTTATTAAATTGAATACCTATAGAAAAAAAAAAACATAAATAAATAAATCTCATTAATCATAAGAAAATATTGAAAGAAAAATAATGAATAATTTAGAAATATTCTCTTACCTTGTCTTGTAACCTCCTTGTGCACACGAGATTTCTTTTCGGTACGTATTTTCGGCATTTTTATAACAAATATAATAAATTTACTTGTTTTCTTTATAAAAAAAATTAAAAAGCAATTTTTTTTCCAACAATACACATATATTTTTATCTTCAAGTTTGTTATTTTTTGAGGTTAGTTCAACACGTGTAGTCCTCTATAGCAACACGCCACTATTTACCAACTGATTTGAGTACTAAAGGAACTAAATGTCCATTGTAATGATGATTTAAAAAATCTATATTAAAAAGATAATGTTTGATTTACAAAAAGAGATAATTTTACATTTACAAAAAAATAAATTTATTTATTTTCTTTTTTTGTAAATAAAAAATAAAATTTTGTTTCATAAATTCTTATTTGTTGTCTTTTGCGTTTCTATTATGTTGTTATATTTCATGGTGATTTTATATACCAATATTTTGTTGATAATAATAATCGATACAAAAAATCGGTGGTTTATGGATCCAAACAAAATTAGTGTAGTTTTTGACCACATACTTAAAATGAGAAAACATTTTTGACAATGGCACTAATAATATATCAACAACACAACAAAAATAGTTTATAATTAAATTCATCTCTTAATATCTATCTTTATCTCTTTAATATATCTTATTCATCTCTTTAATATATCTCAAAAATTTGATAAGCTTATTACAAAAAAAAAAAAAAGAAAATAACAGCAATCGCATTAATTTTTGATTTTATAATAATAATTATATTTCACTTAATTATATAAATATTATTCTTTGTTTTTTTTTTTGTTTGTTTTCAAATTTGGTTGATATGTTTTTTATTTTTTTATTTTTTTTTTAAAGAAAATAAAATATTTATAGGTTTGCAATATGTAACCAATTAAGAAATACCGTTATAAATTATATTCAATCATTATACTTTATTATAAGAGGAAATGACGAATAAATAATTCTTGCGAGATCATCGTATTGCAATAGAGGAGGATATACGATTGAGAAAATCATTTTGTTAAACAATAACATTTAATGCAGTGATATTTGTATTATAAATTATACAGTTAAACAATTGTTATTATTAGAGTGTTGTTTATTATATAATGTGTGTGTGTGTGTGAAAAGTGTGTGAAGTTTAAAAGAGTTCATTTGTTTTTATGATAAGAATACTAGAATAACAATAATAATATCATTTTTATGAATTACTTTCATTTTAATTGCACATCTTCTTTTTATTTCTTTTATGGATTGGAATTCATTTTTCTATGAATGACACATCTATCCAATATTATCAAAAAATTCTTCTCTGAAGTAAACAGCACTCATTTTTTTTTTGGTGTTTTTTTTTTCAAATGAATTACCATTCTACTAACTATGTCCACTTGCTTGATTTTAATAATTTAGTTTTTTTTTTTATATAAATTAGTATATATAAACTAGTAATATCCAACAGCTTATAGGCCGTTGATTGATCGCATTATTTATTACAAATTACAAAGAATTTATGTTAAATCTTATTTCTATAAAATTCCCCTGTCACAGTGTTTGTTATTTTTATTCTCCGAAACCACTTGACCGATTTATATGAAATTTTTTGTGTACATTCGGCAGGTATGAGAATAGTTTTTCGTATATTTCTTATACCCCTGAGTGATAAGGGTGATCTACCATAATTATTATTCCTTTAAAAGGATATTAAGAAAAAATAGAATAAAAGATTAATATTATGTGCGTAGATTCAGATCTATCTACATATTTATTAGCCACAGCAACGTGTGGCCGGGGCACCCCTAGTAATCATATAAAAATATATTGTAATTATTATTAATTATCGATGAATTGAAAAAGATCTTTCAATTGTACTTGTTCAAGAGATATACGTAATAATTCTTCTTGAGTAAATTTGTCGTAAACCAAAGGATTTACATTCTTATCTTCTATACAATTATTTATATAAATTCCACCATGTTCTTTAATTTTATCATTAGTAGCTGCATAAACTATTGATGTAGCTCCTTGTTCAGGAGTCTGAAATTATTCGAATATATTTATCAATAAATAATGAAAGTAACATTAACATATTAATAACATTGAAATCATTTACTTTAACTTACCTTCATCGTATATTTATTTAAAAATTTTAATCTTTTTAAATAGGAATAATCAAATAAATTTGTATTAACAATTCCTGGATGTACTGCATATACTTGAATTCCTAATTGTTTCTTTTCAAAAAGATCTTGTAAATGTTTAGTGGATATTAATTGAGCCAACTTACTTTGCGCATACACCAAATATGTGTTAAAGTTTTGCCTAAATTAATACAATAGTATTGTTATTAATTAAATAATGTTTATCTATAATTATTTGTTTATTAAATTGTAATGTGTCATACTTAAAATTAATGTCATCGAAATTCATCCATCCAATACGATGAGCACAAGATGAAACATTGACAATTCTACTATTTTCTTTTGGACGACTGCCAGCTTTCAAGAGAGGTAATAACAGTACTGTTAAATAAAAGTGTGACAAATAATTTGTACTCCATTGTTGATCAAAACCATCCTTTGTTTCCTTTTGAGGAGTAAACATAATACCAGCTACAACAAAAATTTGTACACACATTAATTCTATCAAATTATTGATTACATAGACAAACATGTTAATTCAAACGAAAATTTCATTATTTTTACCATTATTTATTAAAATGTGTAATTCATTATAATCATGTTTTATTTTGTCAGCAAATTCTTTTACAGATTCTAAAGAATTATTGTCAATTTTGTAAACTTTTGCTTTTCCAGTAGTAACACCAGATTCTCTTATTTTAGAAATTAATTTCTCTCCAACAGAAGGTGTTCGACAAGCTGTAATATTAATATTAATATAGTATTAACTCTTGAAAACTATTAAAAAAAAAAGATTTAATTTATTTACCGATTATTACTTCTATATCACATTGTAATAACATTCTTACAACTTCTGACCCAATTCCTCTAGAGCCACCTGTTATAATGGCAATTTTTCCAGGCATTGGTAACAAGGCTAAACATATTTTACAAAAAACAATTATAATCAAAATAATACTGTCATTGAGATACAATAAATCTAATTAAAAAAATAACGTCAATAGATTTACAATTGTATAATATGATTATACTTTATTTCTTCTGCCATATTTGTCATTAATTAAAATGACATCAATTCAAATCGAAATTTTTAAAATGGCAGATATACGTGACGTGTAATTTGAAAAATTTCAAATTTGAACTTTCATTTTGTTACGTTGAAAATGAAACAACAAGAATTATTAATATAAGAAGAAATATACAAGAAAAATCTTACCTGTTTTATTATTCTTGGCATTGATTCTGTCATAGAACATCTCTTTCAAAGCTACCAACGAGTATATTACGGTATAATAAATAATTATTAAATAATGTTTATCTGTTCGAGGTTTATAATAATATAAACAACTACAAAGAAACGCGCACATTGAAACTGATAAAAAGAACATGTTTTTATATTATTTATTATATTTCTGTTTTATGTGGTGTATAGAAGAATTATAGTTTCTATTCAATACTTAAAGAACGAAGTATGTGAGTGAAATACAAGATGCCACTGAACATCCTCACATTACCGTTTAACGTTTTATAATGTTATCAAAATTACATGGAAGGAGGTATTTGATTATTAGGTCAGTCTGTAAAGTGAAAGCGTCGTTTTTACTTTTTTATATATGTATACACAATACACACATATACAGCAGTAGTCACACGTATAGTTTTAGTAAGAAAATAATTTTGTTTTATTTCAAAATATTTCTTTATGAAAACATATATATATATATATATATATA